>SJJU01000393.1:101713-144372 GCA_012932125.1 Conopomorpha cramerella
TAATTATATAATAATAATAATAATAAAATATCATAGGGATCTATTGTCTTGAAGTATTTCCTACGTTATGTGTTATGAATTTTATTATATGCAAAGATAATCAAATGTTTCTATTTAATTATTTCTTAAAAAATCGAATAAACCGTTCGTTATTGTCTTCAACGACTTTTCTGTGGACGCAAGGTTATTTTTGTGTTGTAACACTACCGACTAAGTAATTTAATTTATTTCTATTAGCAATCTTGTGCGCTACCGCTGTGAAATGATGTGTTGTGCGTGCGCTAGAATAATACGTATTATTTTTACTTGTTAGTGATTTCATCAGACATCGAGAGATCTTTCCTGCTCCACGTTGACAAATATTTAGTAACTTTATTTTTATATCGGCATTCGCTGGCCTCATAGCTCAGGGCGGACATATTGTGGTATTGCATTTTTCATTACTTCAAAAATGTTTTATTTTTAACTCGTCATTCCTTCCCATGAACATTCTCCTGTGGACAAAGAATGTACAGACGAGAGATTAATGTCTACAGAAGGGACTGATCTAAAGAATAACAACATGTCGGTCACTGTGTGAATACCAACACCTAAACTAAATGAAGTGTTCTGAGCGTGTTATGATATATATCTTTACATACCTACATAACATCTATATACGTAAAACTTTGTCCTGAGGAACTATTTCAAAGCAAAGATAAGCGTATATCTGCGTTATAATACGACTACCTAATTAATGTTCATGACAGTTCCTGACATGTTATGCTACGACTATATAAATAAAACAAATTGCGTTGTCCTTTTCCACAAAAATAATGGTCGTATCATTATTTTTGTACCTATACTGTTTTTTCACTAGTTTACTACTGCCTACATATTTTATGTACTTATGCGCATTATGATAGAAATTTTGTAATTTAAAATAACACATTATTTAACACGTTTTTATTAACTAGGCAATAGTACAAAATAAACTTACACTGGTGTTGAGTGTCAGGTTGTTTGATTTCGTTCTTTTTTTGTCCGGTTACTGAAATGACTCGTGTAACCAACTTGTTGGTGACTGAACCTATAGTTAACCTATAGTTTCAGCTTCATCGTGGCCCAATCAAGTAGATCTAGGCTGCAGGTCACTGTAGAAGAGAAAAAGGAACTTCGTCACTCGTCGTCGACGTTCTTACTCGTAATCGTATACGTATCGATAATTTAATGTTAAGAACAAATTTTGATATCTTCTGTGGAATTTTGGTCTTTACTGCGGTGACTTAAAATATAAAATGTCGCATATATTATTAAGTTTTACGTAAACGATCTGTTCTGATGGTAGATCATTTTCTAATGGTTCTTAATTCTATCAATAAATAAAAGTGCTTTTAAAAATATTTCTAACACTTTATAATTTTCCAAAACAAAATGTGGAATTTGATGCTAAATATACTTCTTCGGTATTAAGGCTGTGGGTTTATGTAAGTAGAACTATGTAAAGTATTAATTTTAATGTTATGTTCTTTGCACCAAGTTCTGTAGGCATAGTCATTAAAACATCAGTAAGTATTGTCTGGCTTTTATTTTATTTTAATTTATTTTTAAATAATAATATTTAACCGAATTCCGTAAGTACTTTGCAAGAATAGTTAAACTAAAATGAGAATAAGAGTTACCATGAAAAGTAATATAATAATACGGAACTCCAGGGACAAATAGATCTGAGTTTATCGATGTGCAATATATTATTCCGCATACCTATTGGTATGTAAACATCTGTTTCGACTCGTAAATTTTTACAGCACCTTGTTGGAAATGTAACCTTCAACATATACATGTAGCAAGGTATCAGGAAATAAATAACTTATGAAACAGATAAGACTGAGCGGCCACTATGATAGAAATGGACGAGAAAATATAAATAAATAAAAATTACACTTGGTACCTGCCCCGACATTTCGCGGGTGCAATGCATGTCATAATATAAATGTATAAAACGGTCAGTGTTATATTACCCATGTATTATAAATATAAACCTTTCCCTAGAATCACTTTACCTAACACAAAAAATGCATCAAAATCCGTTGCGTAGTTTGAAAGACCTAAACATAAATATGGTACATTTATAAAATAAGATATTATGGGATGGACAAAGCAAGAAAGTCCTGGCGAAATGTCTATCTTATTTAAAAAAAGGTAAAGAATTATTTTATAATTAATGTCTAAACTGATATTTAATTCTAATCCCTCCCGCAATAATCTATTTCGCATCTAGAATTCCACTCAGCTAGCATTTCCAGCTCAAGTTGTAAGAAATACAATAGTATTATTTCTTTTACATCCCAGGCAGCGGGAAACAAATTAACCAGGGAATTAATCACACTCAGCTCTGCGCTGCGGTGTGACTTTTAAAAAAGCATAGGATAATGTCTCTCTCAGTGAACGCTTAGCCTTAGGGCTTTAGATTAAAAGAACGAAAGCCCCAGCACGTCCGTTTGACCGTACGATAGGGGTCATAAAATACTATACTTTACCATTCTACAAGGAGCCGTTGTGTTTACAAAAAATCCTATTGAAGAATTTTTATACAGGCTGAAAATGTTTCAAAATTCAGTGGCCTTTTTTTTGTAACGGCAAAACAAAGTTCGCCATAAATCTGCTGTTCGTTTTGTTGCGCCGAATGATAAGGGAAAGTCCATTTTGTATTTGCTTCGACGACGAACGGTTAGAATTTGTTTAGGTACCGTAAAATAATGGTGGCATTGATTAGTTTCAAAATTACCTTGACATTTTCTACGACAGGCAAATCTGATGATAATCTCGCACAAACATTTTTTAACATGTTTAGGGACACACTCCGCCTATTGACGTGATAGCAATAAAATGTATATTGCCATTAGTTGAATGTCCACTATAGTGTTAATTATCACATTCGGTGACTCGAAATCCTCGTTCTTACAAATCGGAGTTATGGATTGTAGTGGAATTCAAATTACTAACTATTACTAATTATTACACTGATTATAGTGGAATTCAAATAACTATACAGCCGTATTTCTGAAAATATAGTTACCAAAAATATAATGAGAGCCCTAAAGAAATATAAGTTATTGATTGATTCAAAAGAGACTCGCAAACGATAAGTTTCGAAGCACATATATTGAGGGGAAAAGCTCTCTCTACACTTACTTCCTTGGTGTTTTAGTTCCAGCGTAAAAGTAATTTTTCATTTTGTTATAAGTTTGTCGTTATCCTACATACAACTAGTGTATGTGATGCAAACATTCTGTCTGATACGGAGAAATAGCGCCATGTGACGTATCAGCATCCCGGTAGCCCTACGGAGAATATAATACCCGGTAAAAAAACAAAATGATCAAAAATGTATGTAATAAATGTGTAACTTATTCTACTTTCTGAATATTATAAATGCGAAATCGTGATACGTACAAAATGTGGGGATTCATTCTTCACAGAAAAGCTACTTACTAAAATATTTTGACGACATTTCAACTCACGAAATCTGAGTAGCAAGCGGAACACAACTACACTCGTGAGTGAAATAGCATTATAATTAAACTTCAATCTATATCTAAGTATATGTATATACAAAATATTGCTGTTTGTTAGTGTCGCTACAATTAGAGAACGACTGGATCGATTTTGCTAATTTTGGTCTAGAATTATTTATGAAAGTCCAGTAAAGGTTTAAAATGTTACTAAATATGACAATGCTCAGAATTATGGAAAATATATGGAAAACAGCCACTATAAATGAACCGAGCAGCAGCCGTCGTGGTTGTCCCCCAATCGCTCTATTCCCTTAAAATTAATATACAACTTAAATATTCGAAACAAAGCGACTTTTCCCTTCGGATTTTTATTGACAACAACATTTACTTGACTATCTTTTCACATTAATTTATATTAAGAATAAAACATACAAAAGAGTTCCAACAAGAATTACATAAAAACAACAATTTAGTTCTTCCTTTGGTGTTTCTCCAGTCGTTATTATATAACTTTGAAAGTATACATATTGGAAACATCAATACTATATATACTATAATATTTATTACTCATTTGTTTGCTATTTTATTTCCTTTAAAACAGTTTCTTTAACTCAGCTAGCTCTCCGCGACATTGTTAGATGTGTTGTATGTGTCTCTACACACACAATTATGTGTGACCCAGAATGTTTAATTAAGAGTGTATTAGTCCAAAAGATATTTTCGCACTTGGAATGTGATTTTTCACAGTATATTAATAACACTACGCCTAACGTTTTATTTTTCTTTTTAGCATAATTTCCAGCCAATACGCCAATAGCGCAGGTCGTGCTAAGATCTCACTGGTTATAGGCACGTGACCGGACTGCGACTACATAGGTCCAGATTCGACACGTACACGATACGGTTCCGGCTCAGTACCGGGTCGCGTCCGGAGTCTATAGATTACTCCGACTTAGAAAAGTTCAGAACATTTCGTGGGTAGATAATTTACAATATAAATAGCATTTTTTAATGAAACGCGCGCAGATATTATAACTTAATATTGTTCAGCGGGTATGTAGGCACGAATATAATCAAAGACAAGCTCGAGCTTTAGCTTACCTTTGTTAGTTCGAGCTTGTCTTTGATTATATTTGCGCGTGAGTGCGGGTAATAAGGTTAACGGTGCCCTTCGCAGTGTTATGGAGAGCCAATTCATGTCGAAAAAGGCAAGATTGGCTGTCCATGACGCTGTACTGGCACCTACCTTAATGTACGGGAGTGAAAGTTGGGTATGACAGAAGAAGCATAAAAGTAAAGTCAATGCCGTAGAAATGCGGTCATTGCGGAGCATGAAAGGTGTGACATTGAATGACAGGATAAGGAATAGTGTGATAAGGAAAGTTGCGGTTTGAAGGAAGACGTAGTGACCAAGATTGAAAAGGGCATGCTTCGGTGGTTTGGGCATATGGAGAGAATGGATGAAAGTCGATTGACGAAAGAGATTTATATGGGTGATGTAATGGGCCGGGTGAGTAGAGGTCGCCCCAGAAGGACATATAAAGACCAGATTGGTGATGTCCTGACCGAAGGTGGCGTGAAAAGTACTCGAAACCGGAGGTCATGTATGAAAAGATGTATGAATGTAGATGAAGCGAAAGGGGTATGTCAGGATCGTGACAAATGGAGATCTGTAGTCTCTGCCTACCCCTCTGGGAGACAGGCGTGAAGTGTATGTATGTATGTATATTTGCGCCTATAAACCCGGTGAACAATATTGAGAATATAAATAGCCCTTTTTTATAAATAGTTTTATTACAATTACCCTATGTGTTTACATCAACAATCGTCATTATTTCCGTGCCTTTATTCCACACTAGATGGGGTCGGCGCAACACGTTTCCTTTCGCCATTCATCTCTGTCATTCCTCATTTATGCAGTTACACCTTACACCACACACGTAATATCATTTTTCATCCAGTCCATAAGTGCGTCTGTGGTTCAGTTGACCTTACTACTTGACTTGCAATCAGTAGGCGAGTTTGAGTCCGGCTACTGGTCGTGTACCAATGGGACTCTTTTTCAAAGTCTATGTACGCAACGTAACAGTCGTATGGTAGGAAAACATCGTCATGAAACCCACACACCATAAGTTGTGTGAACAGTGCAACGGCAATGGGCTCACACCTTGTCACGTTGGGTTAAATAAGCTTGGTGAACCGTGGGCATTTGCTTCAGCAAGTGCCTCTGCCTACCCCGCTTCGGGATTAAAAGTTTGAAGTGTATAATGTATGGATCCATACATTTTTGGTCTGCATCTTCCCTATCGTTGTTAGATTCAATGATTTGTTATTAAAATGATTCTTCTTGTTGACAGATTTTTACAAATCTCCGTTTTTGAGAATGTCAATCTGAAAAAAGAAATATCATTAAAATTAGTTCATAACAAGGAAGTAGGAAGGAAGGACACGAAAATCGTTTACCGATTATCATGGGTCGACGAGTGGCCTGATATACATTGAAGATTGACTTACACATGTCACACAGCAGTCGTAGATCAATACTTAGTGTACTGAATACTCTCAGATAATTATATAATCATTGTTTCAGGGAACGTGGAGCGTCAGACGTAGGTCCATTGTTCAAGAAAATTATTATCGAGCTTATTACACAGAGCACCGTATTTTGTTACAGTAGGTATACATTATGTGTTACTACTGTGATACAATTGTCAATATATAGATATATATATATATAAAACTCAAAGTCCTGGCTGATTCATTTATCATTGACGCTCAGCCCAAACCATTGACCCTAAAAAGCTGAAATTTTTCACAGGGGTTCTTTTTATGACGTGTGAGATAATAATGGATTTATCAAAATTCATCTCCTAGGGGTATAAAGGTTTATATTAGAAAAACGTTAATTTTGGAGTTATGGTTCTAATACTCGGTGGTAATATTTTAAAGAGAAATTAATACTGAGACTGCGCGAATGGAATCGCGGGGCGTCCACTTGTCTACAATAAAACCGCGTACATTTGATACCTATATTATATTGTATTTGTAGCAAAGAAAAAAAAACCTTTAGGTACCTGTACAGTATACATAAAATATATTTTTATAGATAGGAAGACTTTTCCTATAAACACAAAAGTGGAACATGTAATATACTGTGACAACAACCATCACACCTTATTGTGATATTTAAACAATGCAAGTGTATCATGACTTCTCCTTTCAAACGTTTTCCTTCGAAAAGAGGTCTATAGTGTACGTATTCTGTGCTCTATGTTACTTACCTTGTAAGACTGAGGGAATTTCGTGTGTCTAAATTAAATTGATCTATCTACGGTTTCGTTCTTTATGAGCTGCGAGATCTTTGTGGAAATTTCCTGTATATTAAGACGGGCCCGTTGTGTACTTGGCACCCTTTCGCCCTCCTTTACTCGTATGATAATATCAGAGTAATATATCTGAGACAACAATGAGACACTACTGTGCGGGACAGTGATAAGACAGCATACAATGCCTACCTAGTGTTTAGGAAACATGGTACTTAAATATATGAGACATAAGGCGGAGATTTATTAACTTATTTGATGGATGATGGTTGTGTGATGTGGACTTTTGAAGTATCTAGTCGAATATAACTGAACATTGTAATTGAAATCTACGTGGTCAGGAATTTTATAGATGGATAAATAAACAATAAACATAAATACGATTAACGACTTTTGATGGCAAAGCGGGGTAGTCAGAGACATTTACTAAGCAAATGCCCACGGTTCGCGAAGCGTATTTAATAGAATATGAAAAGATGTATGAATATAGATGAAGCGAAAGGGGTATGTCAGGACCGTGCTCTGCCTACTCCTCTGGGAGACAGGCTTGAAGTGGTATGGTATGGTAAACAAAATTACTTTTAGATGTCATGGTACAAATGAAATGAAATAAAATGAGATGTCATGGTACAGCCTCTGTACTGTTAAAGGATCTATCATCATACTTACTTATTACATTTGATTAAACTAAAGCACACTGCTGGATATATACCTCTCCAATTGTACGCCACTGTGATTTGTTTTCATCTTCTCGCATCCAGCCCTATTGCGCATATCATCAGTCCATCGTGCCTGCGGGCGTCCTACCCTCCGTTTGCTGAGACACGGTCTCCATTTTTATTTTGAATATGGGAAGTTTATCGCAGTTTATATCGGACTCCGGTTTTACACCAGTTTTCTCGTCAATCGTTGGTAATTTGAGATCCCAGGTCGCGTTGGATATAATCCGTAGTAGGTACTTTAGATTGAAAACGTTTCATTAACCTTTTGGAATTCCTCCCAATCAATAGTGAGATTTACCAAAAGGGTCGGCCTTAATGATCAATTGTTTCGGGCTCATACCATTTAATAAATTTTAAGGTGACGCTTTGGTTAGCTACAGATCCGTAGTATAAAAAATTCTTTTCATTCAGAGAGAAATGATGAAACATCGACGGGCGTTCAACCTCGCTGTGTGCCATTGAAACTCATAAAAACAGTCTGAGTATCCTCTTGTTGTAGTTCGCCTGAAATATGAAGCCGGGGAAATAAAAAAAATATACAGTTTTAATTTTTATACGAAATCCAGCTGGCTGAGCTCTTGCTAGGGATTTACTTAGAGGCCGTTCACATCCGTTGTACAGTCGGGTTCATAAATATTTATGCAAAACCAGTTTCACGAGATACCTAATTTTACTTTCCTCTACTTGATTCTTAATGAAGTATGTTTTGTTCCGATATTTACTAAACTTCCTGTACTTGTTTACAAGTAAATGAGAGAGAACGTAATGTAAGTACAATTATTTTGTTATTTTACTTTATGAGTCGTCTTCATTAAGAAATACTTTGTGTTTTTTTTCATACCAGTATCTACTTTAGATAAACTTAATTTGGATTTATATTATGACTTGTATGAGGCTCTATTTTACACTTATGACGATTTATTACTCATAATAGGGCGTGTTCGAGCCCTCGAGTTACATTTGCATTTAGTTCGTTCTGGTGGAAATTTGGACAATTCACGTCCATAAAAACTTAACTGCCGAAATAATAATTACGTAATCAATCAAAGCCATGTCCAAGTTTCAGCTTAACAGCAGAAGATTTTTCACATGTTTTGAGTAAAAAAAAATACATAAAGATAAAATGGGCCTCGGACAAAAGTAATAAAAGTCAAACGTCATAAAAATTGACCTAATTTGAAACTTGAATATTTTATATACCTATTTTAGTTGTGAGTTTTACCCTACGTCCTCAGTGAACGATTTCATACGATACGTTGCGGATTCGATGCGATGCGTTTTCAATGCGATCCTTTGCGAATCGGATTGAGTGTCCTGCGTGCAATAGTTATCTGCGTCCAACGTGTAAATATGTCAAAGTGTCATCGTATTCTTTTATCAGAAAATTCATATCTTAAGTATTTACCCATCCCCGGTTAACGTTAATAACGATTTGAGTATGATTTATTACGTTTATCCCATAATAATCTCCTTTCTTTGACTGTGTTTATTAATAATTCCACATCCGTCGCAGCAGCAGCTATGTTTACATGCGAAATGCGAAAATTCGTCCGGAAATCGCAAGCTGGATTGACATTTCCGCAACGCAACTACCCGTACGGGTCGGAAAGACGTAGGACACTTTTTGTATTGATTAGGTACGAAGATTTGAAATTGACAGCGTGCGTTCGTGAGGACATCGTATCGGACCGCATCGTATCAATTTGTTCACTGAGGACGTAGCGTTAGATGGAACGTGATATTTGACAGCAAAATGTTTAATGGGAAACCGCCATCAAATAAATAAATATTGGCAGATGGCAAATATTACGCGGAAACGTCGCTACACATTTAAAATATTCGCCTTGGCCGAACCTATTGAAAACCATCCTTCCGTAATTTATAACATTGTAGGAATCCGTCTCCAGGCAGGGAGGCTTTGCGCTGTCGGCCGAGCGGCTCTGACGGACACGTGCATCCATCATTCACGATAATCCTGGCTTTGGCACCGCACTGGTCCCGCTGGCGTGACGCGCACGTCATGCAGTCTATTAACCGCCAAACACAATGTGGATCCTGACGTCACGGTGAGCACTTCATCAATCAATGCGCTTTGTAATTTGTAGAGTAGAGTTGTTTTTTGCACGGCTCAGTGGGCGCGATGCGCCTAATGATCGATCCGGTAAACATAACCTTAGGAGGGAGGTGACCTTCAAATTGCTCCAAAGAGTGGCTTTTGGTGTTCACGACTAACTGTAAATTATTGTACAAAAACCATAAGTACCTATGTACAAAAATATTTTTTGCAGTTTTCAAATACTTATAAAACACTTTCGCTAACTTTATCACGGTGATTAAGTGGCCGAAAAAGTGTCTAAATATCTATATATCAATGTCGGCTTTACGGACCAAAATACAACACAACACCATTTCTTTCTAAATCAATCTTCCACTAACCATAATCTACAGTATTTCCGGCCTGTTCTTTGTGTGTTGTACGCTAACCCCTTAAGCTCCGCGAGCAGCCTTCTTTCTAAGACAGTTGCTAATAGATACTCGTCACTATGAGAAATTGTATTCCCGGAAACGAATTCTTCTTGTCTTCCATCTAGCTAGGTAGTTTCAAAAATACCGTCCTATTCCACAAAGCGCCGCAAATATAAGTTGTCGGCTGGCTTCTAAAGGCGGACGAACGTAAAAATGGCGTCCTTTTTTTCCCTTTCTCGTAAGATCCCGACTGCCGACGTGGACAGAGTGCCAACAGTATTCTCGGCAGACAAAACAGGCGTCCCGTCATGTTAACCTGTCAAGTCCAACAGCATTATAAATTGAGGCTCATAGTCCGTTCAGCTGAAGGGTTTGGTACGTTTGAATACGCCCATCAATAAGATCGGCAGTGTGCTTCGAACGTTTATGTTGGGTGGGTGCCGAATAAAGGTTAGTTTAAGCCCCTTGACCGGATTTCCGCGGTTAGGTACAGTTTGAGGGTTAAGTATAGGTTACTTAGTAAGTTTGTGTTTTGATTGGAAGTTCCGTTACTAACGCTTGAAATTAACGTAGGTACATAATATACATATATAGGAAACACGCTTTTTAATACTATTTGATTACAAAGCGGGGCTGACAGAGGCTTTTGCTAAGCAAAAGAAGAATATTTCCTGTAAGTACTTTTTAGTGGATCAACATTATTAGTGGAAATAACCAGTTCTATAGCCGATGTTCAAGTAAATCATTATTGAGTGGGCTTATTCGTGATCTTGCCTATTTTGCCAGCCATATGATCTACTGCGTATACATGTACGTATATAATATTTCATCGTCTACATTAAATATAGAGAAATTCATTCATAATTCATCCGAAAAACGAAAATGCTGGTCTCTGTTTGATTTTTCTGAAAAAAAAATCACATGCGAAGGCTCACTACTATTCATTGCATATACCTAGGTATGTGCAACGAATACAATACAGTACAATAGTTCAACTAAATGCAAATTTTTCGCGACTAAAAGCGCTTTTTTAAAATTAATAATAATACACTTGACGCCTTTTAATCCCAAAGCGGGGTAGGCAGAGGCACTTCCTAAAACAAATGCCCACGGTTCGCCAAGCGGGGGCGAGCCTATCGCCTTTATAGGATTCCAACACCTGGTGGTATGCGGATTTCATCACGATGTTTTCCTTCATCGTACGAGTGTTGCGTTGTTACATAGGCTCTGAAAAAGTTTCCCAGTGGACACGTCCAGTAGCCGGATCCGAACCCGCGACCTCCCGGTTTCAAGTCAAGTATTCGATCAACTGGACCACAGACGACTTCAAATTAATTAAAACAATCTGTAGTATATAAATCAAATGAGAAAAAATCCCTTATAATTATGCCCTTATTATGGTGACAACTTCGACCACGACAGTCCAGATTTAGATGCCGTCCTAGAAGCATAGTCACGCCCTATTTCTTTCCGAATATACTGCATGTGTGCAGTGCACTTTTTTCACCCGCTTTCTTTATGACTGAGGGGGTAGTGTCAGACTTCTACTGACTAAAACCCCTCCGATGGCCTTCATTTATCGATGGTGCTGGGTGGGTCCTGGGCACCCAGAGGACATTCGATATTCGTTGCATTAGTCCATCGTCTCGATATGCCCGATCCACCGAATCACGCCATTCTCAACCTTCGTCACTATGTCTTCTTTGCGTGTCACTATTTCTTATTCTGCCACATAAAGTCGCTCCTGTCATATTACTCAATGACCACATCTCTACAGCATTGATACTACTTTTATTCTATATCTATCACTACCATAGGTACATCAAAGTCGTTATCAACACAGCAGACGTATACGTACTGGATATAGTCAGAAGAGCCTTTTAGCTGATTGACTGACAGACTGAAGACAATTTCCGAAAGGCATCATTAATTTTGTTTCCTGCAATCACTCTCCTTGTAATATCCTTATCACGCTTTCCGTTTTATTATTATATAGCACATGGGTAGGAGGGTAATTTTGTATGCAGCTATGATGATATCAATAATAGAAAAGATCCCTTAATCAGTGTATAATTGAAATTATTGTGTAACAAGCAGCAGTGAACAAAACAAAACTCCCTCAAAGATTGGAATGTCTTCTTGTATTTTATTTAATTGACGGAATATTTTTGTTTTAATTATTTTTTATAGCAGCTGTTTTTTTGCAAAACAGCTGCGACCAATGAATGAAGGAAAGAGTCATGAGAAAACCTTAATTGTAAAAAAATAAGCTTTGAGACCAAAACATTTATGGTTTCTACTAGGTACTCGGTAAGTTCAACAATTAATCATTCAAGCGGCAGAAAATAGATGGAATATTATTTTAATTGTAAGCGACGGCCGGCGCTCGGATCGCTGTTTGTTGTTTGAGGTAAAACTGATATTAGAACAGAGTTGGATTATTGGTTTGGTCGCTTGTCCCTCAGTCAGAGGTCCCAGTTCCGATACCTACTTACGGCATAATTAATTAACTATGAACTGAGAGATGTCCTGCAGTGGACAAATGTGAGTTGATATGGTACTTGGTATACAAGTGGCCACGGCCCACCAGGCGTATTTAACCCAATGTGATCATATGTTGAGAGGCTATCGCCGTCATAGCTAGCGCGCACACACACACCCTATGGTATGCGGGTTTCATCACGTTTTTCTGCACAATATGAGCCTACGTAACCATACTAAATACACTCTATAATTATGTTTAAGTTCATATAGGTACAGTCGGCCAAGACTCTTGACTACCCCTCTAAGGTTGAAATATACATATGACTGTAATCCAACATTAACAATTACCTTATTGATGCTTTAGTCATAACTGACCACATTCAAGCCGACCGTTCAAAGCACAAATGTTACAAAGTTTTGAATTCATCCATTACGGGAGTTGCGCTATTAGCCGGTTCCTACGGGCTTGAAATGGTAAAAAAAATACTCGCCGAGTTAGGCTCCGAAACGGAAACTTTTTGAAATTAGAGGAGGTCACCCCTCAAGTGAGAATTAATTCAAAGTTAAATTTTTAAAAGTGTCACTGCTCTTGACGTCTGAATGTTTCACTAATTGCAATTCCCAATGGTTGCCCGAGTTAGGACTAAACTGGTTAAATTTATGTACGTACGAGCCGGAACGTGGCCACAGTGTAATGAAATGCAGTTGGGCGTTTCAGCTTTAGAAAACAATAAAAAATGGGTATTTTATTTCAGATAATAGTATATAGATATTATAGTTGCAGGTAGAAAATGCACGTAGTTTATTTACTTCATTTTCTCATAATTTATGTAACTGCTACATAGAACATAAGCTCCCGAAAATGTTTACTATATTCCAGTAATTGTTAATTTCAAAGTAAAAAACCGTTTCAATTGCATCTCGAAATAATTGTTTCGTTAATTACGTTTGAAAACATAATTTATTATCTAAATACAGTATCAGAAATTAACTAACCACCTATTTTTGAAAGCGTGCTTTTATGAACAGTTCGCTCTTAAGAAAAACTCCAAGAAACCTATAACTAAAGCGGTAATAGGGCGTTCAAACATTGGACGGAAATGTACATGACTACAATGCCAACTGCAACGTAGAGGAGTTGTGCGCTAGTTCCTGATTCCGCTCACGTCGCGAGCCCCCGCTCTCGACTCAAACTCGGCGGGCGCCGGATTTTCTTGTTTTTGACGTCTCATGATTTCGCAATTGAGTTTTCCGCTTTATTTGATACTTTTAGGCGTGTATCCCACTCTAATTAGGTGCCCTATTTTTTTTTTCGTTTCTCCTTTTATTTCTAGACGTGGGATTAGTTGGAGGCGGGTTTGTATTTAATTAGTTAGTTTGTTTTGTAGAGCCCCTGGCTAGAAGTATACACGCATGTTAGATACTGATACTACCGTTCGCAGTTTATTTTTTTGCGCTGTGAATGTATTGGTATGAACCTCTTGATCTTTTGAAACAAACAAACCTGTTATAAAATAATAAGTACCTACGTGTATTTATGTTTTCGGGATTGAAAAATGAAAAATATTAATTTGTGACATACGATAAAGGTAACCGGTTAAACACTCCTATGCCGCTCACACAGTTCTATGTCACATTTTTAAATATATGCAGCGGGTGTAAAATCCAAAAACAATGAAAGGTTGTTTTCGCGGCAGAAATCTCACTTCTTACTAATATTTATAAACGGGAAAGTGAGTTTGTTTGTTTGTTCCGCTTTCACACCGTAACTCTACTGAACCGATTGCTTGAAATTTTGCAGACGTATAGTTAGAAGTCCGGTTTAAATAATAGGATACTTTTTATCCCGAAAAAAAAAGGTATTCCCGAGGGAAAACAAAAATATTCCTTTATACAGCAATATAACTGAAGTCCACGCGGGCAAAGCCGCGAGCGGAAAGCTAGCATGTTAATAAAAATAGCTCATCTACGCCCAGCCTAAATTCTAGTACATGGATTTTTTTAATCCACAACGCAGAAACGTGAGATTTGACGGGTAAATCTCGAACTAATAGAGCTATTACATTAAAGTTATATTTGTTTGAAAGCTTGTTTGATCGAACATGTTCATAGCTATGTTTGAAAGTAGAAATGAAAATTTTTTATTGTGTAAATATGGTGGGGTATCAAATGAAAGGGGACGTCAAGAACATTTAATAGCGGGTTTTTTAGGTTAGTTGACCTACAGAAAGTTGAGAATAAACGAAGAATTTTCGAATATCAGTACTGGCTGTAAAATGATTGTTGTTGTGAGGATTGAAAAAGTAAAAAAATAAAAATGAATACACTTCATGCCTTTTAATCCCAAAGCAAGGCAGAGGCACTTGCTTAATAAGCAAATGCCCACGGTTCACCGAGCGTATTTAACCCAACGTGACAGGGGGTGAGCCCATCGCCGTTGTGGTGTGCGGGTTTCATCACGATGTTGTCCTTCACCGTACGAGCGTTGCATTGCGTACATAGGCTCTGAAAAAGAGTCCCATTGGTACACATCCAGTAGCCGGACTCGAACCCGCGACCTCCCGGTTACAAGTCAAGTATCCGACCAACTGGACTACATACGCTCTTGACGCTCAGATTGAAGAAGTGTTCATGATTTTTGTGAAAAAAAATAAAAGAATGAGTGTAGCCGGAAGCTAGGATCAGCTAGTTTTGCACAAAGTACTTTACGTACTTTTTATATCATTAGGTAACTTGTTCGGAACGAAGCGAGACTCTTTCATTAATTCTGTTAAATCGTTTTTATCCACGATAGATACTCTGTACTAACAAATATGGTACTGATTGGAATTATCTGGGACGTGAAATAAACAATAGGCCATTCCTGCAAAATACAAATAGTAATGTATGTACAACTTATGCCGCAGTTTAC
The DNA here is from genome assembly GCA_012932125.1 of Conopomorpha cramerella. Lineage (NCBI taxonomy): Eukaryota > Metazoa > Arthropoda > Insecta > Lepidoptera > Gracillariidae > Conopomorpha > Conopomorpha cramerella. The sequence continues at coordinate 117,117 of SJJU01000393.1, forward strand.
CGACAGGCTGTCTTTCCTGAATTAAAAAAGATATGACAGACATGGTTCTTAAACTCAAATGTAGATATTATATTTCTACTAGCTGTCCCGGCAAACATTTGTTTTGCCAAAATAAGTTGCCTTTGTGCCCCGTGTATTGGGAGAAATACAACCGGTAGATGCATAAAAAAGAGATAGTAGCCGATTCTCAGACCTACTGAATACGTATATAAAATTTGGTAAAAATAGGTAAAGCCGTTTCGGAGGAGTATGGCAACGAAAACTGTGACACGAGAATTTTATATATTAGATATAAATTCCTACCATTAACTAAAAAAGGAAGTAAGGCGGAAGGTAGCGTGAAAAATACTCGAAACCTAAGGTCATGTATGAAAAGATGCAATGAAGCGAAAGAGGTATGTCAGAACCGTGACAAATGGAGATCTGTAGTCTCTGCCTACCCCTCTGGGAGACAAACTAAAAAAAATACAAAATGTGTGATAATCCTATTTAGCTAACATACGGCAGTATTAGTAAGGCAGTAACGTACATAGGTATATTTCGTATTTCTACCATTCAATGGCGATAAATAAATGCGCCTCGACGATTTGGGATATGAAAGGGACTATTGGACATCGGTCTTGTCACTTGTCACCAATATTAATACTCATAATAATAATTGTTAATATTATCTCCATTGTTAGAAGAAGGGACCTAATATGTCTCGTATGCTTTCAGCCTTAAGGTCGCCTTTTGTAACCTTACCGTTGCCGTTAGTGTCCATGTATAAAATATCTGTATACAATAAAGTGCTTTTATTCTTTCATTCATTATGTCACTGCTAGGAATTATATACGTAGGTTTGTTTGTCGTATTTTTATATGCAGAATATTATGATCGTTGTCATCGTAATAATCCGAAATACCTACCAGGTGAAACTCTACCATTGTGTATCAGTTTTGTAACACCAAATATTGTGGAATACAAATAAACTGAAATTGAAATTATGTAGGCAGCACCATGGATTGCCACCGGAGGGGTTTTAGTCGGTGTGCGTCCATTTTGTATTTGTAACAAATGATTGGGGAGTGATTGAGTCAAATACAAATTTTGTATTTGACTTAATTACTCCCGTGGGCAGCTAGCTGGGTATCCAAAACGGAAAGTAGTACTAAAACAAATTAATATATACACTTCACGACTTTAATCTCAAATCAGGTTAGGCAGAGGCACTTGCTTAGCAAATGTACACGGTTCTCTAAACATATTTAATCCAACGTGACAGGGAGTGAGCCCAACGCTATTATAGGGTTCACACAACCTTAGTACTAGTTCATGCTACTACTAGTGCCAACCTCTACAATCTTTGAATATTCGGATTACTCTAAACACAGAGTAATCCGGATATACCCGTTTTAAGCCTTTTGAACTGGGCCTCCTGTACTGCCGGCCGAGTGTCTGGTGTACTGCCCTAAGGCCGAAACTCATACTAATGTCATCAGACATTAAGGTTCATTTTTTTATTCGTAATATGACTATTGGCGTTTTAGTGACACAGGAAGTGTCAACAAAAGTCATATACCATTTTGTTGGTCGTTCGTACCTAAATTTAAAATTACATACGCTAAAAAGAATAAAATAACTTTAACTTTAAAACTTTATTCATCAACGTATAACGCGTCATTACTCTTTTTAATACGTTATAAAAGCTTGCCGCCAGATTGTAGGAGTGCATCAAAAATAGTTAGTTCGCTATCATGTAAGTGCCGCCGTGTTGGATTTAGAAAACCGTCATATAGTGTACCATGCATTGTCATCCAAACCGAAGGTACATACGTATACATACAAAATTTCAGCTCAATCGGTTGAGAGCATCTGCTTCAAAATTGAGTTACAAGCTTTGCACCGAACACACATATATACATTGCAAGTTAAATAAAAGCTTTTAATATTGTGTATTCTGTAGTATCAAAATCAAAAAGGTATTCAAATATGATTATTTTATAAAATTTTGCGACTTGTATTTAATTTACTGCTAAACAAGACAATAACATGCAACAAACGAATTATAATTATAAATTCAATATTGTCCACAATGCATGTTAATGTCAATCAAATGCATTCATAATAAACATAATGATGTAGATCAATACGGTGTCTGTTAAACCAACAGCATACAAAATTTGAAGCATTTTACTTTCATAAAGCGGAGTTTAGATTAGCAATAAAATTTGCAGAAGTCGACTTCTGCAAGTCAAAATCGCTGTGTAAACGTGTAGCAAGTTCATTTCTGCAAGTTTTTTCTGTGCATCGAACTTGTCGCAATTTTTATGTGTAAACTTTAAATATAGACGACTTCTGCAAATTTTGCAGTAAAATAGCCGGCCTGTTTAGACAAGCAATAAAACTCGCGATAGAAAACTTCTTAAAGTCATTTACAATAGTGTAAACAGGGTTCAGCAAGCTATCTAAGCAAGTTTTGCAACTTCCAGAACTTGACACAAGTCACATTTGATTCGACGAACTATTAAATTCTTTGGATATTATTATGTATTTTTAAGAATGATATGAAAATCATAGTAACGTACTACCAATATTGAATGAAAAATAACATATTATAATAAATAGAACGCCTTGAAGTCTTGATTTTAAGTCTGTTATTTCCATTCTAATTATTTTACATAATTGCAGTGGTGATAACAATGTCAAAACAGTCTTCGTACAGCGCGCCTAATAATACAAATCTGTTAAAATAATACAATTGTTAATACCTACACTTTAATAATTTTCCGTCTAGCAGTCCGGCCCTGACCGCAGACATGTAACTCTTAACAATCATGTGAATAAAAAAAAAAGTGCAATATTTGTACGCGAATATTGTACTACATCTAAATCAAGAGCCAATCAATTTGAGATTCCATCGTCCTCCAAAGCGAACGACCTCTTTTGTGTCCAAGCGTCCTTTGACGTTTCGACGCAATAGTATTTCATTTTTTCTTCTATTCTTTTTTCGAAATATTTTGAAACTGGCCATCAACACACACGGTACGCGACGTAATATATTGTCCCGAAACACAGCGGATGCTAACTCACTGTCAACCGATAACGTGGCAGGAACTGGCTGCAGTGCATTGTGCATATGGGACTTGATGTATGGCCCCAGTTATGTTCCAAGCCATCCAACCGTATTGATTGGTTGATACGCCCCCCGTGATAAGTGAAACATGCCCGAGGACCGTTTGTAACGAGATTGTGCCTAACTAAGTTAATAGAATTCGGGGGTGTAAGTGTTAAGATAAACTTCGTACTTGATTAGAGGGATCTAAGAGAAAAATTAGGTTCTCGCTCGCATGTCAATCGTGAACGAAAATGATGTAACTATGAGAAAACTGCAACTATATTTCTAGCGGTATGTTTAAAGATAAAGTTAAATTTATTTTAAAAATCAATTTGGTACGTAGTTTTACAGTAGTATAGTAAAATAATATTTTCCATAAAACAATTACACAAACGTATGCACATGTACAGAAATAGGTATACATCACTTACTAGGTTACATTGTGTCATCTGTATTAGGTGACGATGGCGATTTAAATATTTTTTGACGAATGCAAATTAAAAATGAAGTTTAACCTAACTCTTCTGTACAATACGTGTAATATATGTTTTTGTATAAACAATATGAAGATGAAGCTAAAATACTCAGTAGTAAATGAGCAGTCGACAGCAATAAAATTACCATAGTACAGAGATTTTTGGATGTATAGAATTTCGTTGATTGCATACCTCATGTTCTGACCATATTATGACAAGACGCAGAGTTTTCCACATAAATCCTACTTAAGAGAATACTGTCAAAATGAGTATCTTGAGTGTTCACTTACTGCTGAGTGTAATTTATTCATAGGGGCACTAGTGTGCCGTAAACCTCTCGGGAGACTTAGGAAAATGCAGGTGTTTGACTTTACGTCACCCTTGATACGAGTTTACCGAGGTGTTATTTAAGCACTGGATTTATGGCCGAAGTATATTGAAGCGTTTTAGTAGTAACTAAGCTAATCTTTCGAACCGAAATTGTGCTTCGCGATAGATATGCTCAATCGGGAAATACGTTGTTCGAGAACAAGCAAAAAATATTTAATAAATCAGGTACATGATCGTTATTGGTTCATTGATTATGTAGAATACTGTGAAATAAGAGGTTAATTTGATCAATCTATGAATATAAAAAAAGCATATAGACGGTCGAATTGAGAACCTCCTCCTTTTTTGAAGTCGGTTAAAAACATGAAAGGTAAAAGTAAGACTATGATATAACAAAAACAAAATTTTAGAAGGTTAACTTCCGACGAGCGAAGAAAATTGTAAAATGAAAAATAAAAAATTGTTTTCGGCATCAGTAAAGCTTTTTTATTACATAAAATAAGTTTTTGTAATTCTTTCCGAATTCAAACGCCATTTTCTATAAGAGGGTAAAGAGAAACAAACTTCGGCCATTCTTTTCGCAGAGCGGAAGTTTTGTCGTTTCATGATTTTATTTATAATACGCCGGAAACAGGAATATGGGGGTACTTAACTTTTTAGATTTTTTTTTGAAAGATGATGTGTTTCACAGAGTTAAAGATTTGCCGATGATTTATTATCCGTGGCAATTATTTTTAAAGTGAACTCGAAACACTGTTTGTGCTTTAAATTATGCTTGAAATGTGAGCGAAATTGTTTGCTAACCCACTAGCAGTCTAGCGGCTAGAGAAAAACGGTAAACCATTTTTACTGCTATAAGTTATACAACTTCCAGCAATATTTCAAACATAATTGGATGGAGCTAGCTCACATCTTTTTTCTTGTTTGTTTCTCCAAGATTAGGGTGACACATTATACGGGCGTTATGAAAGCTTTTTTTACCCATTTTACTTTCAGCTTTTATGTTCTATATAAAACTTGTTGGAACCTATGCGACCTGGGTTATAAATAATTCTATGGAGCCAAACATTATGACACAGATTCAAGAGACATGACATTTATCATTCTTCTTATGTCATTAACTGCATCGTTTCTTAGACGCTATGATGACGGCATCCGATTACCAAAATTTTTTTTAATTCATCATCCTCATCATTAGCCCATAGTCGTCCACTGCTGGACATATGCCTCTCCAATGCTACGTCACTGCGATTTGTTCTCGGGTTCTCGCATCCAGTCGTCTTACTCAAACCCTCAGTCCACGTTGCCTGAGACGCGGTCCCCATTTGAGAACTCGTTTACCCACAACGGTCACCTATACACCTAAACGCCCTTATGGGATTTATTCGGTTGCTTCAATGCTTTGAACATCACACTGAACCACGTATCTGGGCTAGTGTAGGTATTGACGGTAGTAGTTAAGCTGAATTACATGCCCTAGGGCGGTTTCAACGGTTGATCCTTTGTAGCCCGCTGCCGCTAAAGTATTAGCAAAACTTTTGCTAAACAGAATCGCCCCTAAACTAGTTGATACTCTAAGGGAGTTACAGACGGGCTTTAGACGCGCCGCCTGCACTGACCACACTAGTACGTGACGCATCCTTATTGAACAATGTGTCGAATGGCAAACAGAACTATGTTCACCGTAGTGAACTTTGAAAGAGCTTTAGACACAGTGAAGTGGAGCGAACTGTGGTTAAGTCTACGCAATAGGGGTATATAAGCCTACATTGTTCAAGTTATCAGAGCCCTGTACAAAACCAATACATGCAGGAGTCTTCACTACGAAAAGCTTGGGAGCAAATACAAATAACAAATACGTATTTTCGTAAACATTGGAACAGTCAAAAAATATAATAAAACATATACAAAATAACTTTACTAAAATTTAGGAGCGTCTGTGGTCCAGTTGGTCGGACCCTTGACTTGTAACCGGGAGGTCCCGGGTTCGAGTCCGGCTACTGGACGTGTACCAATGGGACTCTTTTTTCAGAGCCTATGTACGCAACGCAACGCTCGTACGGTGAAGGACAACATCGTGATGAAACCCGCACACCACAAGGTGTGTGAACCCTATAACGGCGATGGGCTCACCCCCTGTCACGTTGGGTTAAATACGCTTGGTGAACCGTGGGTACTTGCTTTAGCAAGTGCCTCTGCCTACCCCTCTTTGGGATTAAAGGCGTGAAGTGTATTTTTTTTTTTTATACAAAATAACCTAGCACTGGGTAGGCAGAGATCATGGATCTCCACTTGTCACGATTTTGGCAAATCTCTTTCGTCTCCTCCACGGTTTCAGATTCAGTACGTCGGTCTCCTTAAGGACATCGCCAATCTGTTCAAGGGATATCCTTCTAGGACGGTCCCATGCCACAGCTTGCTACCACATTCTTGTAGATCGTGTAGTTGTCCATGTCGTGTCCTCGATGTGCTCAAAGCATGCCCTTTTCAATCATTGTCACTGAGTACCATGTTAATAAAATAACAAAAAAATTTAAATATCTTATTTATTATTATTGTTTTGTCGTTTTTTATAATTTAACATTTTTTTGACGACGTGAGGAAATATCAAAATGAAATAAGTTATTAGTAAGGGGAAGTAATTTATTTTACTGCTTTATATACGACAAAATCGGTTCAGTAGTTCTTGCGTATAAGGTGGACAAATATCCACACTTACATTACCTTAAATATTGATCCCATATTAAATAATCATTCATACGCCATATCATACTATCGCGATATCATAATATTATAAGGTGACCCTATAACGGCGATGGGCTCACCCCCTGTCACGTTGGGTTGAATACGCTTCGTGAACCGTGGGCATTTGCTTTGGCAAGTGCCTCCGCCTACCTCTCTTTGGGATTAAATGTTTGGTAATTTTCATAATTTTCACTCGCTAAACAAGACTGGACATAACGTACGTCCATGCAGCTGGAGTACAGGGTGCCATTTGAAATGTATTTCTGAGAATAATCTATCAGGGAACAAGTCAGCAGTGCAAACGTTTTTTTTTTTTTCTTCCTTCTTGGCTCTTATGTTCAGCTTTAAAGCCTCAAGTTCGTGTTCAAGATACTATATCTTCTAGTCATAGTAAGTCGTCAATAGTCAAAGTCGTGTCAAAAACACATTAAAATGTGAGGGTGGACCATCACATTTCAATGCTGCGTGGAACATTATACGGGAATAACAAATTGGTCAAATAGGAGTCCTCTCCTTTACTTCTCACTCTCACTACATTATTTTTCATCACCAGCACATTATTACACTAAATCCACTACATTAACGCAATAATTGCAGCGAAAAATTAATTTTGAAAATGAGAAATAAAGAACGCCATTTGCATCTCATCGCTTCCCGTCACAAAGTCCCCAGTTCAAACGTTGGTCTTTCAATTCACAGCCACAAAGACTGATTGAATATCCATTTGCGTTAGATAATTGACTAAACTAGAATGTCAGTTTTCAAGCCGCTCGGAGGCGTCTAAGTTTGATTGCCATCAAATAACCAAAACTTCATCTACTTCTTACTCTTTATAATATTAGTGTACCGAAATTTAGAAAAAAAATTATGCAACAAAGTATTACATAAGAATTTCTTATAGTTTACAACCACATATTATGCTGTAATTTTCGATACAGCTCAACCATGGCCGCAACATCAGTCTCATATATTTTTTTATAACCGACCGAAGAAAAGGAGGAGGTCCTTCGGCAGTGTTATGTTTTATGGTTGTTACCTCAAAACATTTTACTGGGTGAACCGCTTTGGATGATTGAGCTGGTGCTTTATGTTTGATCCCATTAAAATGTGTTTCAGTTCATGCAATGGTATCCATTAGATAATCAGGCTATCTAAAAAAATATTATCTGATGTAGTTTTTCTTTTTCAATCAGAAATGCTTGTCGTACATCATGTAGGCAAGGGTTCTGTTGACCCTACTAGCAAATTTTGAAGTGAGTTTGTGTGTGCTGTACAATATACTATTACTATTACTATCGCAAGAAAAAGACCTGCGGAAAGAACTATGTGAGAAGATAGAAAATATATTCAGAATCTCATTGTTAACATTAAATTGTAACTTTCACGCCGTTTCACATACGAGCACGCGTTGCAAGCTGCAACGTACATAAATACGACTTTTTAACCCTATTGCTTCATGAAATAAGGACCAATATTGCTGTATAGGTTTCTCTTTACCTAAGGTGTATTTTTCTAAAATGGCTGCTGACCGCTCGTGTCCGTTTTCCAGTCACGTTTTCTCCACACTGGTATCAAGGAACTTTCCCCCAAGAGTTGAGGCAAAAAAAAACTTCGTGCGATCTTAGATACTTACTTCACTTGAACTACTATAAATTGATACCTACAACGTCTTCACGTCAAAGATTCCGTGAAGAAAATCAGTGAACTGTGTCAGATTATTTTATAGGTTTGTTGATTTTTTAGTACGCAAAGTCTTAGAAGTATTGAAAAAAGAAACTTGTAATGTAATCCATAATAATATTATAAATGCGAAAGTAATAATTATATGTCTCGCTTTCGCGCCAAAACTACTGAACAGATTTAAATGAAATTTGAAAGAAAGAAAGAATATTCATTTATTCTCGCAACATAGACATCTTGAGCATCCAAACAGTTGGAATAATGAGCACTAATACCTAGTAGTAGAAATTTGGTATACATATACTTTAGACACTGAGAAAGGACAAAGGCTACTTTTTGTCCCTATCCTGTGGGACGTATCACTAAGTAGTGGGTGTTAAAGACACTAAGCGAATGAAATCGCAGGGCGTCCACTATTAAGTTATATCAAGTTTGAACTGGCAATAGGTCCTAACTTATTTTAAAAGTTCATGGAATTTTAAAAACTAAAAGTACTATATGACATAGTCATACAAATTAAAGTCGTATCATACGAACGGTGCAGATAAGACGCATTGCCAGTTCATAGTAGACATGTAGGCCTATCTCCTGGCTATGGCTATGTGTTAGAAATTTAAAAAAGCTAATCAAAATGTTCACTAAGATTAAAATCATACTTTTACACATTCAGCTCCTATTTTCCTAGTAACATTGTCACATAACATGTACGGCACTGATAGAGAAACAATACGTTCAAACAATACGTTCATGTTACTTAAACAGTAAAACCGCAAACTGTTTAATTAGCGGCATGTCACATGCCTAATCTAATCAACATCAAACGACTCTTACATCCTAAAACATTAGTTACTTGTTTTAATGTTAATCAAACGGACGCTTTTAATTTGTTACAAATGTCAGCAGAGAAGAGAACAATGAAAAAAGAGCTTTAACACATATAGATTTAAAGGTTATGGAAGCTCAAATCGAACTACTAAGTGTATAGTTTGATATGACCGCGACTGAACTTGGGAACTAGCAAACATCAGAAGTAGCAACTTCGAGACCTTACCGCAGTAGGTACTATATAGTATCAGTTCTCTACATATTAATGTCAGTGTCAACATGAGCGAGTCTAAATTTACTCTCTAGAAGTCAAGTTCGTAGTTGGCCTTTACTTAGTGTTTAATGAAATATACTGATTTAGCGGCAGTTACTGACTTGCGGAATGGCTTAAACGACAATTTTAGAGAACCAGTTTAATTAACATACATTTTTTAACATGTAAAACATTTAAAGAAAAAAAATCCATTTTTTTACGGCACCACTCGATTAAAACACACAGTCGGTTAAAAAAATTAAGCACATTGCCCTGAAAATTGTACTGTTTCGAAAACTTCCTAAGCAAACACCTATACTCTTGATCTAACGCTTGCCAATATGAAAGTATAAAACAAAGTTGCCTCCAGCTATCTGTCTCTATGTATGCTTTCTATGATCTTAAATATATATACAGGGTGGCGCATTCAAATCGGTCAGTATGGGAAAGTCTGCAACTATAACTATTTGTTTTTGAACATATGACGATTTGTTCTTGGGGACCATGTCACCGATTTTTATAAGAATAAAAACTGCATTCATACATTTAAAAAGTACTGTACTCAGTACGGGAATCGAACCCGGTTGTTTTGAGAGAGATCTTTCTATTTAAATTTACTCGACAACTAGGTTAAAGGTGTAGATAATCATGAATATCATTGGGGGAGGCCCTCGTCTAGCAGTGTACGTTATGTGGCTGATGATGAACGTCTAGACGCAAGTTAAGATTATTAAAATTTTTCTGCATAGCCATTTTACAATAAAGAAAGTCGTGAGAAAAGCTTAGTTTTGGCATATTTTGTTGAGCAATAGCCTGTGTCTATACCGCTTTAAGGAGCCAAATGCACTTACACTCACTTTTTTTTTAATGTATACCACAAAGGCAGGATAAATATGTAAAGATATTAGCAGGCGGGATATTCACGACTCTTCCTACCAATCTGAGTAACAAACATAAAAATATATATAATTTTATTATTTTACCTTTTTACTCAAATGTACACAGAGACAGACTCCATACAGTGCGCGCGTGAGAAACGACCGTTTCACATGTAAGCATAATCAATAAAAAAGTATAAATGAATATTTTACAACAAGACACACATTTCCTTCATCCCATGTTAATTAGCTAAAGCACTTGTATTATAAAATTCAGACAACTTCACGCCTTTGAACCCAAAGAGGGGTAGGCAGAGGCACTTGCTAAAGCAAGTACCCACGGTTCACCAAGCGTATTTAACCCAACGTGACAGGGGGTGAGCCCATCGCCGTTATAGGGTTCACACACCTTGTGGTGTGCGGGTTTCATCACGATGTTGTCCTTCACCGTACGAGCGTTGCGTTGCGTACATAGGCTCTAAAAAAGAAGTCCCATTGGTACACGTCCAGTAGCCGGACTCGAACCCGCGACCTCCCGGTTACAAGTCAAGTATCCGACCAATTGGACCACAGACGCTGTTTAAAAAAAATAAAATAAATACACTTCACGCCTTTAATCCCAAAGAGGGGTAGGCAGAGGCACTTGCTAAAGCAAATACCCACGGTTCACCAAGCGTATTTAGAAATAGACGGACGCTGTTAAATTAAATACATTTATATTTATATATAGGTATGTATATATACTAGCTGTCCCGGCGAACATTTATTTTGCCATAATAAGTTGCCTTTGTACCCCCTGTATTGGGAGAAATACAACCGGTAGATGTATAAAAATAGATAGAAGCCGTTTCTCAGGCCTACTGAATACGCATGTAAAATTTGGTAAAAATCGGTAAAACCGCTTCTGAGGAGTACGGTAACTGACATTTAACGTAATTTTTTTTATATATTACATGTATAAACTTACACACTATACGTATATTTATGATATAATGATCTACGAAAGCAGAGAAATCACGGCAACGAATATAGATCTAGATACGCCATACGTGTGCCGCGTTCTTGGCTGCGACTGTACGTGATGGATGACTATGTCCGTTTCTGAGCATTGTTTCATTCGATAAGTTTGCAAAAACTCCCCAGAAGTTTGAACGCTATGGAAGCTATGAGAAGATTATGCGGAAATTGTGTGAATATGAAAATAGTTTGTCGCATTCTTCGGTCCAGTCGAGTTTCTACATTATTACACAATATTGTGTTTTATTCGTTGTTTAATGCAGTAGTTAATAACCTAACCGCTAACGAGTTTAATAAACTAGATATATGGATTTTTATCTCTAACAAACACACAGACAGTCATTCTAAAATATTCTGGACGTCTTCAAGTCAATTGTGCAAAATAAGTACCTAATAAGTAAGCGTGTTCCATCGCAAATCACATTGCTGTTCAAGACCAGGAAAAAATATGGTCACACGCTTGCTTATTATGAAGTAAATAAATTATCAAATAATAATAAATCCCACATCGCTGCGTAAAATCAGGCAGGATGTGGCTTATCAGGTTCACCCGTGTGTTGACGGCGAATAATAGAATACATGTATCACCATTCCAGCCCAACATTTCCCGTCGCAGGGATCGTACGAGGAGGTAGCCCAGCAGTTCCAGGCATAAGAATAGATCTGAGGTTATCCCTTGCCTGTCGTAAGAGGCGTCTGAGAAGGCGTGGGGGCTGTAGCGTACGGGCGGGGCTCGTGCGCTTAAATTACGGCCCCGAGGACGACGGCGGTACCGCGGTGACCCTGGTACCGCCGTGAGTGGGAGAGCATCGACCGCGAGATGGTCTTTAAGGGCCTAACGCGGCTACCGCCCTTGGATGTAGTAACTAAGGTCATACTGGAGCAATAATGCGCGAGTAGTCACCATGTGGTTTTAGTGGGTGCGAGTCCTACATAACCACGTCGTTGTCCCCGCCAGCGGTGGAGTATCCATAATGGATTTTCTCACGATAAAAAAGAAGAATCGAGGAAGCTTTCCAGAGAACGGGTAGCAGCGCTCTCTGTGCGTTACATCACAAGACCACTGCGATCGCCATCCCGCCTGCCAAGCGTGACTATTGGCATTTCACCCCAAAGTACGTAAATCATTGGGCAAGGCCCCTGTCCAGCAGTAGACGTTACGTGGCTGATGATGAGGTTCGCCCGTGACTTTTAACAGGGACTTATACGTAACAAGGCAACCCCACCACCACCCTTTTGTTCGGAGATCTGCGCTAATTGCTTTTCCATCTTTTTAACCCACACGTTTTCTTATATTCGTATTCTCCATGAAATTAAATTCTTCTTTATCACCATTTTGTTGCCAATTCTTCGCCTTCTACGGCATTGACTACCAAATCAGCGTCTGCCTTTCGACGTGTCTTCAGTTTTAACTGGCTTCGTGTGTTCTTCGTGTGATTAGAGGGTCTCATTTTTTGTTTCAATACTTGCTTACTAATACGCAATAGAATGCTTTTCTGGTACAAACGTATAGTCCATATATTCGTACAATTTAATCGTCTTGTGAACAAATACACGCCGCCTTTTACAGCCCAATCAAATCACAATTACGACCGCGATTTTATTATAAATATTCCATAAAACTCAACCAAATCTTTGCAGGTCCCAGTTCGAAAAATAAACACTTTAATATCTTTTAATAATTGGCAGCTTTATCTAAAGAAATTACTTTTGTTAAGGTTAGAAAATTATTATTTATAGAACACGCTATCTAAAAAGACTTTAGCTAATTTGAAGAAGGAAAATTAGGGAGTCAATTTTCTTAGGGGAAACGAAATATTGTTTTCCGTTCCGTCAGAAAATTATCATTATAAAATACTCTGTACCTCATCCATGTTATAAACAGTCCCCATACGTATCCCGTTCCCGTGGGAAATGTGGGGTAAAATAAAGCCCATTATTTTTTAAGTTTTAAGGAAATGTGTTCAGTAGTTTTTGCGTGAATGCGTAACAAAGAACCATTTAAACATTCTTGTTTAAAATAGGAATGTTAGTAAGATACATGTGTACAGTTCATTTTAGTTTTGGGAATAAACCAGTCAGTCTGTTATTCTTCATGTTCCAACTTATTTATTGAATACTGATAATCATAGAATAGTGTGATAAGGGAAAGTTGCGGTTTGAAGGAAGACGTAGTGACCAAGATTGAAAAGGGCATGCTTCGGTGGTTTGGGCATATGGAGAGAATGGATGAAAGTCGATTGACGAAAGAGATTTATATGGGTGATGTAATGGGCCGGGTGAGTAGAGGTCGCCCCAGAAGGACATATAAAGACCAGATTGGTGATGTCCTGACCGAAGGTGGCGTGAAAAGTACTCGAAACCGGAGGTCATGTATGAAAAGATGTATGAATGTAGATGAAGCAAAAGGGGTATGTCAGGATCGTGACAAATGGAGATCTGTAGTCTCTGCCTACCCCTCTGGGAGACAGGCGTGAAGTGTATGTATGTATGATAATCATAATTTTACATGAACAAAAGTATCTATAATCTATCCTATACAACTTATTATTGTCTTCATTATTCATGTTTTGTTATGTGGAATTGTATATAAGGAAATAAATTTATTTTATTATTACCATTTTTTAAAGTTGCCTTTGATTCATCTGGTTTGCCATCATCAAAACCTTATTTCCTTAACGTGGAACCGTTTTTGAAATATCTTCTTTCCAACAAAAAGATAATCATCAAATTTGTCGATCTACAGCGGAATCCAGGGCTTAACATGTCTGGTATGGCCCCATAGCTTAGTCAATGATGACTTCATTAGTTCTTGGAGGGGTTAAGTTTTATGTCTGGGAACCCACGAAGTAATGTACTGAAAAAAAAAAGTTTAAAATTAAGCGAAGTAATAGTATCCATTGTACCCTCATTATTCATAAACATGCAGCAACCCTTCAGTTGAACATTAGTTCCGAAGTGACAGGTGGTAGGCACATTGCCACCGAACTTTATCCACCCACACTTCGACCCTAAGGGTCATATTTGCATAATAGAGAAATAAACGTATTTAAATTGATAGACTCACCCCCTTTGGGTTAAATGCTCTTGGTGAACCATGTGCATTTGCCCAGTAAAAGCTCCGCAGTGGGGTGCGACGTGAATTGTATTTTTTTTAATAAACTGACAGTGTATTGCAATTTTTGTGATATCTAAGGATCTAGTGCGACAGCTTTAAACTACAGGCTGCTTCAATACGTTTTCTTCACTTTAAGCGTGTTAAAAAATAATTATATTTTCAACAACCCACGGCGTTTACTACTTTTATAAGTACTGAAACAGAAGCTGAATCCCTCGTCAGACGATTTTAGAAAACAATAAGTACATTCCATACACAATAGACATGCTTAGACAATTTGCTACAGTTTACAAAAAAAAAACCAAAGCGGCTGCTAGTCGAACATCGATCCATACTTCGGCAGGCGATTCTTTCGGCGCCGCGATATTTCAAGAGGCATTACCGTGAGATATTGCAGGAACGAGGGAACACTACGCATTTTTAAAACATTCACCGACATAATAATGCCTGTCTTTATTGTACATACTGTGTATGACAGAGATAGAGGAACCCCTTAATAAAATATTTTGAGCTACGCAATAGCGTAGTCGATGCTACGTGTGTAGTAGGTGCTACGTCGTAGACGTGGTAGATACATTACTGTTTACTTGGGGTTATAGTTTTTCGATCTAGACGTCTGAAAACATTCCTCTGTCTAGTGTTATGCTAATAAAATCACAACTAACCACTACATACAGAAAATATGAAACTGTCTATAGGTCGGGTAGTCTAGATTAAAAAAGAAATTACACTAGTAAATATCAAAAGGAAATTACACAGGTAAATAGTCAAATATGACTTCTCATTAATTTCTGTACTTATTATTAATTTATTCTTAGAAGTTGATTGGTTTTGTTTAACCAGGTACTTCTTAGATTAAGGTTTTAATGTTTTGTAGTAAACATTCAGCTTAAAATCAATATTACACTTACCTTTATGCCTATTCATGTCAAAGGATGTATGTGGGCATGTGTATAGATTCAATAATTTCTCACCACTAAAAATGTTCCATTCACATCACAGTAAACTACACACAACAGTTTTTTTAATTGTACCAACAGAGTTGTGTGTGAAAACAGAAGTTTTAGTCTCACTAAAACAAATTCAGTTTAAAATCAAACTGAAAAACCAGCGGTGACGTCAAATCAAACTTGCACTAGCCGCCGGACGTACGACCGACAGTCAGAAAAGCCCCCCATATTGCCCGCAAACTACGAGGGTTCGAATGAGAAAACTTTCTAATTGGAAATTCAAATTGAAGCACGTCCGATGGCCACCCTGAAATCCTTTGCGACTCGTCAATAAAGCCTAACATTCACTATTTATCATCCTGATAGAAACTCGAGGCCCGCCTGATAGATGGCGTTATCAAGTTTTTTGGAGGGAAAATTGAGTTGGGTTAGGCGAGGGCTGTGTTATTGCATTTGTAGATAACTATCAGTTCGGTTATAGTATATTTTTGTGCGGTATTTATTTTAGTAGCTGGGTTTCCTTTGAGGGTAAACCGGATTTGCTATTGGACGAAGTTTGATTTTTTTATTACTTGGCATGGGTAATGTTTGTTTAGGGCCCAAATAAAATTATGGCTTGCAACATCAAATTGTTTTTGAGGACAATCGAATACGCAAACTTATTAAGTACTGGCAGGTTCAATTATTTAAAAAAATGATTTGAACAAGGAAAAGCAGTATTCTATTTCTGAAGCAGCAGTAATTAGCACGCACGCGTTACCAGTAAACAAGTTCCCCTTCTTTTGAATAAGGAAAAAAAATATGAAACGAATAATACCTACTTATTCATTTCCCGCCATGTTATTTAATATTAATCTAATAATACATAAAATATAAAATAAATAACCGTAGATTTTATACAGCGATATTTTTAACATTACAACAACCTACTTTATCTTTCCATTTTATTACCCCGGGGGGGTATTTCAAAGTATCGTTTCACTATATTGAAGCTCACTTCATGTAAACAAACAGACACTAGTAATATCCGGTATGATTTGTTTGGATTTTATCTTAGATATTTCTTTTACGAAATAGAACGAGCATCGTATAGATTTCCACGGAATAAGTATAGGGATCACTGACCGAAAGTAAACAAGGAAGATATCTGATTCGACAGAAAATCCCTACGGTGGGCGTACAGTCGCGGACTGCCCAAACTATTCAGTAAATTATTTGTTATCGTTGTTCTAGACGGAAAATGTTTTTCATACTGTTTAACGTCTGTGCTGAATTGTATCAGGCCCAACTTTGAGAAATTCATTGACATCAAACATTATCTATTAATAATGCTTTTTTACAGAAACTGTCTTTAAAAAAAACGTACAGTCCATGAATTTTTATAATGTACTTGACAGCCAACTGGGTGACATACCAAGTAATGAGATGAACTATAAGATGTCGATCTAAAAGATAATCAACTATACAAATTTCATTCATTACATGTACTGCTTACCCGTCTATATACAACCACAACACCCGGAAAATGCAATGCAAGAAATTACATAATCTGAGCAATACACAAAATATGAGACGTCCCTTAACAGAAGTATCCTCAAGCTTCTTAACTGCGTTCTAAGGCATTGCAGTTTCCACATGTTGTGTTTATTGTTCTTTATACTGAATTAAAGAAGCATTTTGAGTGGCGCAAAAAAACTAATTTATCTATTTAGAAGTACAACAGGCATAAACCTCAAATACATTTAAGAAGAACTTGTTGGTACAGCTATAATTGAATCTATGCATTCAAAAGCTCATCAGGAAGACATAATTATGTGTTAATTACATACTAAAACAGGAATCCACTCTACCTTAGACCGCGTCTCGAAAAACGGAGAGTAAGACGCCCTCAGGCGAGGTGGACTGTTGGCATGCGCAAGGTGGCTGGCAGAAGCTGAAAACAGATCACAGTGGCGATGTCTAGCAGTGGACAAGCATTGTCGACACGTAAAAAGAAAATAAAATGATTAATTAAAATTAAAACCGGGGACGATTACTTTTGTTTTAAAGTCATAAATGACGTTCATCAAGCTTTCTACTGTATATTATTATGTTATAACACTTATAACTATGAAATAAAGAAACTTTGACTTTGAATTAAAGCAACGTAGTATCCGTAAATCATTTATCCAATCAAGGTGGTTATAAAGTACAGTTAATAAAAGTGTGCAAATATGCATAAAATAAATGTGTGAGATAATCTACAAAATGACAGGATGTCGACTACATTATACAATCCAATGAAGGATCTCATGATGAGAGTTACTTTCAATAGTATAACAATACGCAGTAAATTAATTTTATACTTCATAATTATGCAGAGTGTAAATAGAGGAATTAGGAAGTTTGTGGAGATCATTAAAATTAACAACTTTTATTATGGCGACAATACGGAGAAACGAAAAAAAAATCCATCCCCATACACAATGTGATCTCCCTACACAAAAAAAAACTGTTTTGTATAGAAAAGGAGTTCCAAAACAAAACATTGTTATCCCAAAAATATCTTTCCCGTTGGATAAACTAAATTATGAACGTGCTTTTGAATTTTTCAATGCACTAGCACTTCCCGATATTTGTCACAAAATGGCCGTAAGAATTTTTGTATGCAGCACACGTTTTGTGTTCCACTTTGGTGATTTCTTACGTTCTTGCTTTAACTTTGTTTACTTTTGCTTACATACAATATGCCACATATGCCGCGTCCGTTTACCTATCATGAGTTAGACTGAGGTCACACTTATTAATAACTATTCACAACACAAAGGGTGTAGAGGACTTTGACAGGATCACGCCACGCCTACCTGTCCTCAGCAATTCTTCTGGCCGTGATCCAGCTCACTCCCGCAGCGAGCGCTTTCGACGCTTCGGTGACACGGTCGAACTGCGTATTTACACACAGAACAAGTTACACACACATTGATCTATGAAAATTGTGCGACCAGTCTCTCATACGCAACAAAATCGCCATGAGGAGGTAGAGATAGATATGCCGCACAATCCAAAGGAAACATATAAATAATGCAAGTGTCGCTTTCGAGTGGCGTTCAACAAACAGAGAGCAAGAGAGGCCGAGGCTGTTCGTTAATTTCATGAAGCTTGCTGAATTATAAACAAAGAAACACTATTTGACGGGCCCGTTGGTGTAGTGGTCAGCATGTCTGCCTCTGCTCCATAGGGCCGTGGGTTCGCTGGCAGGTATTTAGGTGATGAGCTTTTAAGTACTTGTTGAATGTGTCTGGGTGTTTTATTTATATAAGTATGTATTTAAAAGAAAAAAAAAGTATTTAAGTAAGTATATTTCGTTGTCCGATTTCCATAACACAAGTGCTTTAGCTACTTAACATGGAATGAAGGCAATGTGTGCGTTGATGTAAAATATATATTTTTTTTATATTTATTTTTTTTACTATTGAAGCTCAGGCCCCACTAGTCATCATCATCATCAGTGCGGCAGTGGAACGACGCTGCACTGTACGGCGTGAATATTTTGCCTAGTTGACCAACAGCGTACTCCGCACGGTATATTTTATACAGTTTTATATACAGATTCAACATAAAAAATCATCGCCCAGCCAAAACCGCTCGAACTCTAGAAAATTTCAAGACCCTAAGTCTTAAAATTTGACTATACGTTCCTTTATACGTTTAGGGTTCCGCTAAGAACGGATTATGAAAAATATGAACCAGGACTAAATATTAACGAGGACATGATGGCCTACATATTTGCACAAAAATCTGCAACTATACGAATGAAATCGCGGGGCGTTCACTAGTTTACTGCAGAATAAAATTTATATTTGAAATCTCGCTCCTAGTGCGGCTTCTGCCTTTTTCTACTATTTGTTTTTATTTTTCATGTTTTACCTAATGTTTGACGCAAGGAACCACTCGCAAGGAACCACTTAAATCAGCGTAACTTTAGTTATAATCTGTTTATAATCACCGAAACCTACGCTCCGAGCGCCTTAAACGGATTCAGCAAACCCTTTCACCGGGGTTAATGAACTTTTGTATAATCTATGCGTACACGTACATATGTAGATATGATTCCCTCATTTGAGGGCGCGTGTTTAATCGCTGCTAAAACTGTATCAAACAAGCGCAACACGTCTAAATCCACCGATAGGGGGCGCCGCGCTCGGATAGGTTCCGAGCGAAATTGCCAATCCCCTTTTACAATGGACCGTAAAATGGTTTCCCGTTTTTGCACCGAGCTGTTGCAACGGTCTCTGAGCGCGGACTCTGAGCGGTACTACCGGCCTTCTACTGTTGGTAGCCAAGCCACAAATAGTTGACAAATCAAGATGACCATAGATATAACCAACATATTTATGAATGTGTGAACGTACGCAATACAAGCGCTGGCGATTATTTACACTAACAAGATACAAATTGCTTTAATTTTTTGCACTGGCATTTTGACGTTTGCAATTTTATTTTTCGGTTCTAAATAATTGACAGGAATTAAGTTTCATTCATAGATTTTGTTATACTTTAAGCGAATGGGTTAAATACGCTTGGTGAACCGTGGGTATTTGCTTTAGCAAGTGCCTCTGCCTACCCCTCTTTGGGATTAAAGGCGTGAAGTGTATTTATTTTTATTTTATTTTATTTTTTTTTAAATACTGAAATTGACAAATATCGTGTGCACATTTCCTCAAAAAGGCCTGAACTACAAAGTAGAAGAAGTATTTAAAATATAATTTGTTTTTCGGCTGCCAGTAGGTACCAGGTTGTGTTAAAAAAAAAAGTTACCTACAAATAAAAAAGAAAAGACAGTCATAATAATATTTAATTCGTGTTCCATAGTCTCCCGCCACAACTTTGTGGCCAATCGGCGATCTGAAACAGGCCAATACGTGTTTTTTTTTATTTCGTGTTATCACTCCAGTAACAGATCCGTCTAAAGTTCAGGCACATTTTCGAATGCAACAACTTGAAATGTTCGAGAGCGGAACAAAATTACTTCCATGTTCAATGCTTTTAACTCATCCAGCAGAGTATTTATGTCGTGTCTTGCTGACATGCAGGTTTCTATTTTTGGGCTTGTCGAAATGATGCACTTTAGCGCAGTCCGTTATAACTTACGTTATACTTGGGCTACTGTTGAATAAAATCGGTAAAATGTTCGACTTGCACAATTCGCTACGGTGTTGATGTGCATAATAAATCGCCTTCTCTATCACTCCACATCAATGCGAGCGAGAGACACGTCGCCTACAAATTGATGTATGTACGCGAGACCAGAATCGCTATGCGACACAAATAGCATACGCTTTAAACACGATACCAACTATCCAGAAGAAGAATAGTATTAATATTGCATACTTTACAAGACCTCCAAGCCATGCTGCTATACACCCCTGTCGTGTTATTCAAAGAAGATACGCCGCCGCCGGCGGAGACATCGGGGGTGGGGGGGCACGGGGGGTGCGTGTGACTCGTACCCACTAAAATCACCCGGTGACCACTCTCAAGTTATTGCCAAGACCCTGGAACAACCAGCGAAACCATACCCACCTGCCATAACCCCACGTCATTCAGTCGCCTCTTACGACAGGCAAGGGATCTTCGTTGTATTCTTATGCCCGAAACTGTTGGGCTAAATGGACTAAGCCCTGGCGTCGCTTTTCTTCTAGTGTTCGCTGTAATCGTTCATATCCATAGCCGGGTTCAGGGTCCAAACGGATACTCGACGTATAAAATCTTGATACACGAGATTTGTTTGCAATGTGTTAACCTCTTAGATTCACTCCTGTCTCCACAAGCAATGCCAGTACCTAGACCACCATCGGTTACGATCCTAACATCAATCTCAGTTTACTTTAATTGCACACCATTCTTTTACGCCCACTCCTAGTACTACTCTTAAAACAACACCAACTTCGCCAACAAATCCCAGACCAGTCGAACTAACAACGAACTAACCTAAATCGTCACAAGCAAGCTTAAACGTAATCAAATTGTATTTTGGAGAGTTCCGACCGAGCTGCAGCCCTAGCATGGATTTCTAGCTCTCACCTATAAAATGTACGTTTTATTGTAGGTGGATAACAATTAGGCAATAACCGTTCGTTTCGGATCAAAACATTTTGAATTAAAATAAGTTATGTTAAAGATTCTTGCACTATAAATTTGTCGTCGCCGTTTC
Source organism: Conopomorpha cramerella (assembly GCA_012932125.1). NCBI lineage: Eukaryota > Metazoa > Arthropoda > Insecta > Lepidoptera > Gracillariidae > Conopomorpha > Conopomorpha cramerella. The sequence goes on from SJJU01000393.1 coordinate 138,679, forward strand.
AAAATAATTCCTTTTGTGGATCCTCGACTTATATTTTACATTATGAAACAGACATTTTAATTAATTTTAATACTTTAAATTACCCGGGGGTATTTATAAACAAATCGCTCGCGAACCACATACGGTAATACAGAGCTTTTAGAAAACTGTTCGTTGTATGTAAATGCAGAACTGTCTTGAAGGCGCTTGAAATTCTTTCCTATTGCCTGTGGCAGAGATCCTTAAAAGACCTCTCAAGTTGATCGAGATAACATCCACCAATAGAATGCACTAGTCTGCTTGAATTATTATTTTTTTGTTGACTCGTATTGCTGTTCTGACAATGCTCGCAATGGAAATTGTGTAGACTTGCGCCATAATCGGGACATGTCTACGCTTCCATACTAACCGTACTTATCTTAACAGTTTGTCGTACGAATCTGCTTCTGTCACAGTACGGGTCTCGTCCGTGAATTTCCCATGCTGTGACAGCGGCGAATGTTGGTGAAATAACGATTTATCAATGACATCATTGATGGATAGCCTCGGTTCATTCAGACGCTGCATCACAACACGACTGCGGCCGACGACTGGCAGTCGGGTAACGAGTTTTTTTTCCATTCGCCAGTAGATTAAAACGTTGTAAAAAATCATTCCTCCACGCGGTTAGTAGAACTATCAACGCGCCTACGTCAATCGTTTTGACCAATTAATAAAAAAATATTTTACCTAAAACCGCAGGAGGGAGAACGAAAAGGTACACTATGTTTTTTATTCTGGTAGGAGTATAATATGTTCTGTAAAAACACTTTTTCAGGCTGATGTTAAGCAGCGGTGTGGTCTACGATGGAGGACACTTGTTCATTAGGTACCTATTTACCCGTGACTTGAATACCTCCAGATTTTGCTACGCAGGAAACATCGACTCCGTCAACTACTGCACTAAAATATGTTTATAAACACTTTGGCAATTGCTTAATTATCATAATTGGAAGGGTTGAAGTTCAAGATTGTCGGAGTAGTGGTGGCTCTTTGTCTTTTGTCGTGAAACTATACAACTAAATTATTGATGTGCACTTGTTATCCAATTAAATATAAACCAGGGGCATGGCCAGGGGAAATTAATTTCAATTAAGACTGTAGTAGTTTATCAATAAAAAGCCTCTTTTTCCTTTCTCCAAAAACTTCAATGCAAAAGGAAATTCTGCTCACGGGCGATTTCTTAAAATTACTTTTCGAATGCCCGATGGCGTGGCATTTTCTGATAGCCGTCGATTGTCAAACAACTTTAATTTGAAAAGAAGTTACCTATATTTTCAATCAATTGTTATTGCAATTGGAGAGGCCTATTACCAGCAGTGAACGAGGATGGAATGATGATTGAAGGTATTGTTAATATTTTGTTGCACACAAAAACATACTTTAACGTCTAAAGGTATGTTTTGTGTTCGTATTACTTCTTCCTAATCTTCCCTTCCAGTGATTTTTCTTCCACTGATGAAATATTTTTTTCACTGTAGATTATGTGCAGAATAACAATTCCAGTGAAACTTGACGCAAATTATGTGCATTGCTGTTTTACTAATTATAAATTATTAGTACTCGGAGATATTCGATCCAGCAGTACTTTTAATCAAAATGTAAAGAATAATAATCCAGCAATGAACATAGTTTGACGCTGTAAAGCCAGGGCGATGCAAGTATAAGAAAATGAGATGCAGAATTGCGAATAGGAAGAAACAAATTGTACAATGTGATTATCTTGTCTTCTCAATGTATGCAAACAACCTTTGTATGCTCACCATTGTAGAATGCAATAAGCTTAGTGAGTACGTGTGTCTGTCTATAAAGCTATATAGAATCATACGTCTAATATTGAAATAAGTTGTTCTATTGCGATTGTTAACCGCCCCGTTTATTGACTTCATATGCATTTTTAATTATCGCAGCTCGACCCAGTTCTGTCAACGGATTTACCAACACAACACTGTATGATGTACGAGAGTAGGTATTGTTTGATTCATAAATTATTTTCTTATGAATAATGAATATACGACAGCGTGTAAAGTTATAAATAGAAAGTAAAAAATAAACACAACTCGATAGCAGGGAGGGTTATAAACATTGTGTTTTGTAACGATTTTTATATGTTCACATTATTATTATTCTGAGCCAAAATTTTCCCACTGCACGGTAAGTACCTCTCTCTCCTCCTTTCACGCCATGCGACATCGTATTTATACGCTTTCTGGTGCGACCACGTCGTCTCTCGCCATTTGGTGGTAACCATTCCGTCGTTTTTTTGGCCCAACCAACGGTCTGCTTCAAACACCTAATATGCTGCGCTCCATATTTCTTTGACAGAACTCGAATGTAAACCTTTGAATGTCAGTTAGAGACCAAGTTTGAGCTCCGTGTGTAAGAATGGGGAGTTTATTTAATAACTGCAACAATCGGTTAAAATGCGGGACGTGTATTCCGTCCATCAACTAATATTTTTCCTAGCGTTGGCCCGGGTAGCTTGCACGGGAAGACTAAGGTCCCGATTCACCATCAAAAAGCTTTGATAACTGATTTGTCTAGTGTGGCTATTACAGAGACGAAGACTCTGGTGTCAGACCGGCTGTAAATGCATACGAAAATACGAAAAGTTCAGTTCATGTCAGATAATTGCGATACCGATGGGAGACGTATGATCTAATTTCGTATGATAATCTCATGGGAAATTAGAGAGGTTATAGTTTCAGACTTTCCCATACTGACCGATTTGAATGAGCCACCCTGTATATGAGGGGTTATACATTGGATAGGTTCTATTTTCTGTTCCAACTATGTACAAATAACCGAACTGATATAACTGACTGACGGTACATGGAAACTAAATTAAGTATTCGGAAACTTGGAATCGATATTGCTCTTCATAATGTATCAAAGTGGGGCAACAAAATACTTGTTACAAATTACTATCGGCGAGGTGCCTGGGTCAAGTTGGGTTCCCGATACTTTAGACACTGGTTGGTTGCTTCTCATTTAGTGTCTATATGACTTGATGATATAGACAAATACAATCACGTCTTTCATATCTGATATAGTGTCCATATCATAGGTTCAAAACACTGCCAATATTTAAAACACATTGATGATAACAACATATAATGAACATAAAACACTAACAAATATAATCCTTAAAAAAACTACTGCAAACAGAAAAATAAAATGTAACATCCCGTTTAAGTGTAAAGTCTTAATCAATACAAATATATTAATCATGCCTTGAGCTAACTTCTAGCTGTCTGCTAGTAACTGAAGTATACATCGTCGAGGAGTTCCGTCGATTGTCCTTCGGCGCTATCATTAGACTTTTATAAAGTTATAGTGCTGTAGTACATATGAGTGGTACGTGGTGACCACTGTAACTTATCACCAAGATCCGTACTATTTCCATATTAAACTATGTAACTACGGTTGCCAGGCTAAAAGTGACCTAGAAGTCATGCATCCGAAGGTTCTATCTATCACTGAATGTCGACCCCATAAGGCATTTTGGGCGTAAGTTTTTTTTAATGTACTACTTTAGTTTCACGTACTGACTATTTGTAACTCAATCTCTTCAAATATTTTTAGGGTTCAATGGAAGCGCGATAGGAAGTCCCAGAATAGTGTAATTGATATCCATATGTGTAGTAGATACAAAGACCGTACGGAAATTACTGGTCTCCTTAGAAACATATGGCTTCCGTAAAATCTTCATGTATTAGAGAGGATGGCTGCAAGTCGATTGATAAAAGGTAACGTGGCGAGTGGGCCACCAAAGAAGACATACGATCAACGGGATCGGTGAAGTCCTGACGAAATGTCCTTGACTTAAAATGTACTGAAAACCGGCGAGCGTGTATTAATGTAGGACTAGGACTAAGGTTTAGTCGTAAGAGGCGATCGAAAGAACGGGAGGACTGTCGCGTGCGCTTTCGTAATACGACCTTCGGGTGGTGGCAGCGGTGCCGCGATGAGCAGTGCGCCCATACCACATAGCGCATTGTTTACACGTACTGTTAATAACGTAAGTTCATCGTGGGGTTTTAATGCGTGCGAGTCGCAAAAACCTCACCGTTGTCTCCGACAACAACAACAACAGATTCGAACGTAAAAAGGACTGTTAAATCTACAGCTCTGAGAAACGAATAAAATATGTAAATGTTAAATAGTATAAAAAAAATATTTAAAAATTTTCTTGGTACACACGAAATTAAAATTACAAATGAAAACAACTACCCAAAAATTGTATTAGATATACAACAAGTTTACAGTTAATGTATGTGTATGTAACAATAGGCTAAAGTAGCTTTGACACAGCCTAGCTAGGTTAGTTTAAGGCCTGTGTTAAGGAGTGTCAGACTAAACGAGTTTACAGTATAGTCCAAAAACGAGGAAACAAAAAAAAGATGTGTGTGCGTAAATGTACTTAAAGACGTGTTATGTGTAGTGCATTCCGCGTGAAGTGTTGTAGAAACCTGGCAAATTGTATGCGAGAATGTTAAATGATTGCTTGACAACGCCCAAACAATATTTCAATCTTAATTAATCATTGAAAAACTCAGCCCAACATTCATATTTTATAAACTAGCGATATTCATTTGATCGCCGTCGCAAGTTAAGTGCCCTTAGTTGAAGTTTATTGCAGTTTTTGCTAATTAATTCGCTAGCAACAAGTGTCTACTGTAAATATTTCAACGGTCGACTGATCCAATTTCGTTGGATTTTCTCCAGTAGCGTGACTGTTCAAATTGTTTTAATTGGTCCATTCGAAATTGTTGAGTCAATAGAATTTAGGAGAAACAGCCGGAATCGTTAGCTTAATGTAAAATTTCCTACGTAGATTATTTTGATATGATTCGACTTGTTGGGAAATTAGTTTTGGCTTATTAATGGGCTATCGGCGAGGCAATTATCTTACTTACATTTAACTCAGGGATTTTTTTTACTATTACAGTTTAATAAGGCTTCATTATAAGCAAACTTCCTCGCAATTTTGTCTTTTACTTTTAGTGTTTTTTATTAATATGGGGTTTAGTAACAAATGTTTCCAAATTATGTGGTTATTTACCTACCTAGATAACAATATAAGTCCGACTGCTTAACATTATCAATTGATTTTGTTACTATTGCTTGCCAAATATGAAATACAAAAAAAAACAATTGTCTATTGACAGAAACCTACACAAAAGTGTTGTCAGTTCGAATGATAGATTAATACTGAAAGATAATAAAATCGATGTATTTATTTCATAAAAAATAATACACATCACGCCCATATTGCCAAAGCGGTGCCTACCGCCTACTACATTATTAAATCATGTAACGGTCAGGGTTTCCCAAAATAACTTTATAATTCACGATCGACAGAAATCCGAAAACAAAAGGGCAGGTGATTTAAGTTTGCAATACCTATACAGAAGTTGTGCCCGGGCGTATACCATGGGCGATTACGCCCGAATGACACAGTACAATATTCTTACGTTGACGAACATATTTAAATGTTTTCATTATTTTTTATTTAGCCTCTTTTGTGTCCCACATACGGAGCTGAGACGTGGACACTGACGGCACGGCTGGCCCACAGGCGCACAGCGTGCTATGGAAAGGGCTATGCTCGGCGTTTCTCTGAAGGATCGAATCAGAAATGAAGTGATCCGACAGAGAACCAAAGTCATCGAC
>SJJU01000394.1:0-88075 GCA_012932125.1 Conopomorpha cramerella
AGATTGTTTTAGAGCTAAATATTATCTAGATCCCTAGACACTTTTGATGTGTGTATGTTACTCAATAATTTATTGCGTTTATTGTTTTTAGCTTTAGCCATCATCCTGGCTGATGTTGAGCAGCTATGTGGTCTACGGTGGACCTTATTCATCATCATTATGATTATCAGCTCATACTTGTCCACTGCTGGACATAGCACGCCACTACCATAAACTACCTATATCCCCTAGACACTCATGTATCTGCCGTGACCGAGTCGCAGATTGGCTGCATTCACGCGGTAAAAAAACTTGAAGGTTGAAAACAGATAAAAAAATTGATTAGAATGTCTTACAGTTAGAAGAATATTAGGCGAGCAGTAGACGCGCTTATGAATTATGTACGTAGGTACAATGTCACGAAAACAGATCATAGTGGCGTGCAATTGGAGAGGCCTATGCCCAGCTGTGGACAAGTATGGGCTGATAATGATGATGATGAGGTACAATGTTGGCTCAATGGTTATACCGGGATATACGCTTCGGAGAAAAAAAACGGCATAATATGTTTTTGTACCCAACATGTAAATATCTCGTAATCGAGGAGGTCCGGCTGAGAACAAGAAACAGTTTGAAAAAAAAAAATGGAATTATTGTTATACATATACATACGTATGACCCGGAGTTTTTGTTTATGACTGTATTAATTACTAAAATTTATTTATTTAATTTAAAATAATGTATATATATATATATATTAATTTTAAATAATATATATATATATATATGTATATATATATATACATAGATAATATAATATATTTAGTATTACACGTAACAAAGATACATAACTTACATATAGCATTACACAAAATTAAACATAACATGAACACAAATAAAAAAGAAAAGAAATAAAATAAAATTACACAAAAAATATGCCTGATAAAATAATAATAACAATAAAACGTTTAATTCTTAATCTAATAATCCACGCCAATCCACATCTGGCCCAAAAGTGCTGTAATATATATATGCCCATAATGCTGGCAGCATTACCGCGCTGGATCACAATTGAAAACCTCTGCAAGAGGAAAAGTCCAGCGCGGTTATCGAGCCGATACTCCGCGAAGCGACGCGACGTCAAGCTTGCTCCCCCAGCATACCAGTCATAAATAGGTTACCTAATAATATAAATGGGAAAGTGAGTTTGTTTGTATGTTCCGCTTTCACGCCGTAACTACTGAACCGATTGATTTGAAATTTTGCAGACGTATAGTTAGAAAAAAATGATATTCCCGAGGGAAAACAACAATATTCCTTTATACCGCAATATAACCGAAGTCCACGCGGGCGAAGCCGCGGGCGGAAAGCTAGTTCTTAATACAAAACCACCAATGTGTCGTTAAATAGCTGATCCGGCAAACGTTGTTTTGCCAAATAACATAACAGTGTTAAAAAAACGCCTTCTAATCCCAAAGCGGGGTAGGCAGAGGCACTTGCTAAAGCAAATGCCCACGGTTCACCAAGCGTATTTAACCCAACGTGACAAAGGGTGAGCTCATGGCCGTTATAGGATCCATACACATGGTGGTGTGCGGGTTTCATAACGATGTTGTCCTTCACCGTACGAGCGTTGCGTTGCGTACATAGGATCTGAAAATGAGTCCCATTTGTACACGTCCAGTAGCCGGACTCGGTCCGCGATCTCTCGGTTACAAGTCAAGGATCCGGCCAACTGGACCACAGACGCTTTCTGCTGTTACATGCATGTATTATCCATATAAATCTTCTTTAAGAATCGCTCTATCTACTTAAGAAAGCTGCACGAAAATTCGTTGGGTAGTTTTAAAGATCTGAGCATACATAGGGACAGACAGCGGGAGGCGACTTTGTTTTATACTATGTATTGATAGGTAAACTAAGCCGCCTGCGCACGCGTTGATCTTTGTCCTTGTGTCAAAGTCAACGCAGGTCATAGACTTGCATTGTGCGCTGTATGTATACAGTCTTATGTTTGTTAACCTAAGATAAGGTAGTACAATAATTTGCCAAGTTTTTTGCAATAGTTTTTTCTTATGAGGCACGACTCTGAACACTATAAAAAAACGCTGGTATATTGTATGACGTTATTTATGTATGAAAGCAATTGATCAGGTACAGTCATGATGGAGGCGAGTACGATCGACTGAGAAAGTGGTGTACCAGTTTTAATGACACTTCCTCTGTCACTGAAACACCAATGGGAGGTTTTCTGACAGGTAACTTATTGCAGGACTTTGTGACGGGAAACGATAAGATGCAAATGGCGTTATTTATTTCTCATTTTCAAAATAAATTTTTCGCTGCTATTATTGTGTTAATGTGGTGGATTTAGTGTAATAATGTGCTGGTGATGAAAAATAATGTAGTGAGAGTGAGAAGTAAAGGAGTGGACTCCTATTTGATAAATTTGTTATTCCCGTATAAAGTTCCACGCAGCATTGAAATGTAATGGTCCACCCTCACATTTTAATGCGTTTTTGACACGACTTTGACTATTGACGACTTAGTATGACTTTACTTTAACTTGAACACGAAGAGAACTACATTGTTTGTGGCAGAATTGTCGGCTTTAAAGCTGAAAATAAGAGCCCAGAAAAAGAAAAAAAAAACTTATTGCAGTTCTAAGAAATATCCATAGATGGCACTACCTAAACAGGGTTGTCATTTCATAGTTTTATTTTCTTATGACAATTCTATGCCAATGCGTGTTTCCTTGAGACCATGTCTGATTAGCGCCACCCGTGAAATATTTTGGTACTACTTTTGACATATTTCAAGTTGTTCGAAAACCTCTCATTACTCACACCAAAAACAATTAGACTTGCAATCCTAAACTGACGTTTAGAATGAAACGAGACAGCGATATGAAAAATATGCAGGAGTGAAAGAGTAAGAGATAATATCCTCTCGTCCCTTACTGCGCATCAGGGTAAATCTGGATCCAAACTGTCAAATTAGTAGTAAAAGTGATAGTTTGGATTCATCATTTTCCATACACTTTAGCCTGAGATAAGAAGTATTAATCAAGTCAATGTAGTACCTAATGTGTTCTAGGTATTCTGCGTATAAAAGGACCCCGAGAAATATGACATTTTGTATGGAGACGAACCTTTTTCATTTTCCAGCATTGTCGACATAGTTCATATTGACGAGCCCAACAACGTTTCTAAGACCATTGCTTGGCGTCCTTTTACATGCTACGTAACGATCGAATTGGAAAAGATTCGCTTTTTAAAGTCGCTTAAGAAATGAACTCTAATGACATTAATCTAATTTCACTTTGAAACCGATATTAAACTCTTGAATCTTGAAGACTCTCAAGAATCTTGACAAACCGTACGAAAAAAAAATATCCAACAGTGCCTCAATTGTTAGATTAGGAATATCTTAAAAGACCGTACCGAAGGTCACGGTCATCCCACAAGAGTTAACCCTTTCGAGGACACATTCCGCCGATCGACGTGATGACAATAAAACATCTGCTCACTTAATCAGTGTGCCCATGAATGTGTTAAGATACCTACATAGTTAGCCGTGTGGTTGACGGCGAATAGAATACATGTGTCACCACCCCAGCCAAACTTTTCCCGCTATGGGGGTCGTAAGAGACGACGAGGGAACCCTCCAGAGGACGGGCAGCAGCGCTCTCTGTGAGTTAAACCACCACACCACTGCGATCGCCAACCCGCCTGCCCAGCGTGGCGATTATGGGCATTTACCTCCAATCAATGAGCACAAAAAGGCCACGGCCCCCAGTTCCCGGCGGCTCCGCTATTCCTGGTCACGGTGGCGACCACGGTAACGGCGGAGCAGGGGGTGCGAAGAATCTCCGGGTTATGGGAGGCCACCACAAACAACTGACCCTGGCGACGTACAACGGACGCACGCTACGGCTTGACTCGCATCTGGCGCAACTCGAGGTGGAACTTGGGAAAATTAGGTGGCACATATTGGGGCTAAGCGAAGTCCGAAGAGAGGGAGAGGACACCATTACCCTCAAATCGGGCCACCTAATGTACTTCCGCGAGGGAGACCAACAATCCCAAGGCGGCGTTGGGTTTCTTGTGAATAAGTCCCTGTGTAACAACGTTGTGGAAGTGTCTAGCGTGTCGAACAGGGTAGCATACCTTGTCATAAAACTTACCGAGAGGTATAGCCTGAAAGTGGTACAAGTGTATGCACCGACCTCGACACACTCGGACGATGAGGTGGAGGGCCTGTTCGATGATATATCGAAGGCCCTCCACTCCACTACTAAGACACATTACAGCGTTGTTATGGGGGACTTTAACGCTAAAGTGGGAGTACAGAATTGCAATGAATCGGCAGTAGGATCCCATGGATTTGGAGCAAGGAATCATAGGGGGCAAATGCTAGTAAACTTCCTCGAACGAGAGGGGCTATTTCTAATGAACTCGTGGTTTAAGAAAAAGCCCCAAAGGAAGTGGACCTGGCAAAGCCCCGATACTATGACCAAAAATGAGATCGATTTCATCATGACGAACAAAAAGCACATATTCAGAGACGTCTCTGTGATCAACAGGTTTAATACCGGTAGCGATCACCGACTAGTCAGAGGCTCTCTGAATATCAACTTTAAGGCTGAACGTGTCCGTCTGATGAAAGCCAGGCTCCAACCAACCATGCTCCAAACTATAATGGGATCCGAAGCTTTCCAGCTAAGTTTGGAGAACCGATTCGTTGCCGTGGAAACCACAGCAGACGTGAACAAGAACCTCGAAAATGTGACTCGGGTCCTCAGGGAAGAGGGTACGAGATTTTGTGAAATGCAGCGTAAGGGCAGGAAGTCAAAGCTTTCCGAGGAGACTTTACGGCTGATGAAGGAACGACGTGAGAATCCACCCGTCACTTCGACCGCAAGGCGGGCTCTAAACCAGGAGATTAGTAAGCACGTGCGGCGCGACCTCCGATGCTACAATACTCTTTCAATAGAAAGAGCGATTGAGCAGAATCGGGGGTCAAAAGTGTTCGTACAATCTCTTGGAAGAAGCCACCTTGCGAAGTTGACCACAGCAAGTGGAGAAGTCGTCACTTCGAAGCCGTCGGTCCTTTCGGAGGTTGAAGACTTCTATGGCCAGTTATACGCATCGCATGCATCTCGCCCTGATCCCGAAAATGGGGACTCTAGAGCCACATTGACACGCCACTCCACCGAAGACCTGCCAGAAGTCAGTACTGGCGAAATTGAGATCGCTCTTAGACAGCTCAAAAACGGAAAAGCTCCAGGAGAGGATGGCGTTACAACAGAACTATTAAAGGCTGGAGGTAAACCGATATTGAGGGAGCTCCAAAAGCTTTTTAACGCTGTCCTCTTCGAAGGAAGAACTCCGGAGGCGTGGAGTAGAAGTGTGGTCGTCCTGTTCTTCAAAAAGGGAGACAAAACCCTGTTGAAGAACTATCGACCCATTTCTCTTCTAAGCCACGTCTACAAGCTGTTCTCAAGAGTGATCACAAACCGTCTTGCGCGAAGACTCGACGAATTTCAACCTCCGGAGCAGGCTGGATTTCGGAGCGGTTATGGCACCATAGACCACATCCACACAGTGCGGCAGATCATAGAAAAAACTGAAGAATATAATCTGCCCCTGTGTCTAGCATTCGTGGACTATGAGAAGGCCTTTGACTCGGTTGAGATCTGGTCCGTTCTGGAGTCTCTGCAGCGTTGCCAAGTTGACTGGCGATACATCCAAGTGATAAGATGCCTCTACGAGGCTGCCACCATGTCCGTCCAAGTACAAAATCAGCAGACACGTCCCATACCATTGCATCGAGGAGTGAGACAAGGGGATGTTATTTCCCCGAAATTGTTCACAAATGCAATGGAGGATATGTTCAAGACGCTGCATTGGAAAGGACGTGGCATCAACATCAATGGCGAACACATCTCTCACTTGCGATTTGCAGACGACATCGTCATCATGGCAGAAACGCTGCAGGACCTTCAACTGATGCTGAATGACCTAGCTGATTCTTCTCTACGGATCGGCCTACGGATGAACTTGGATAAAACCAAGGTCATGTTCAATGAACATGTTCTACCGGAACCGATTTCAGTACACGGCACCGTTCTCGAAGTTGTTAAAAAATACGTATACCTTGGGCAGACATTGCAGTTGGGTAGAAACAACTTCGAGGACGAGGTGAACAGAAGAATTCAGCTGGGTTGGGCAGCATTTGGGAAGTTACGTCGAGTCTTAACATCAGCGATCCCACAGTGCCTGAAGACAAAGGTCTTCAATCAGTGTGTCCTACCTGTAATGACATACGGAGCTGAGACGTGGACACTGACGGCACGGCTGGCCCACAAGCTCAAAGTCGCACAGCGTGCTATGGAAAGGGCTATGCTCGGCGTTTCTCTGAAGGATCGAATCAGAAATGAAGTGATCCGACAGAGAACCAAAGTCATCGACATAGCTCATCGTTTTAGCAAGCTGAAGTGGCAGTGGGCCGGCCATATTAGCCGTAGAACCGATGACCGTTGGGGAAAACGAGTTCTCGAGTGGAGACCGCGTCTCGGCAAACGGAGTGTAGGACGCCCTCAGGCAAGGTGGACTGATGATATACGCAAGATGGCTGGCAGAAGCTGGATGCGAGAAGCCGAAAACAGATCACAGTGGCGTGCAATTGGAGAGGCCTATGTCCAGCAGTGGACAAGTATGGGCTGATGATGATGATGATGATGACCTACATAGTTTATACCTACATAAGCCTAAGACACATAGTCAAGGCTTTCCTTAAAATTAGATATAACCGGTTTATAAACATCAGTAATGTTTGCTTATTATTGTGCAATAGGTACTATAACATAGTTAAAAACAAAGTCGCCTCCCGCTGTCTGTCCAGTGTCCCTATGTATGCTTAGATCTTTAAAACTACACAATGGATTTTAATTTATTCTATATATATATTTAATTCATCTATTCATATATTGACGGTCCCGGTGATGTAGTGGTCAGCAGGTCTGCCTCTATTCCGTAGGACACTGTTAGCTTATGTCGTGAGTACAACAAAAAAAGATGTAGCAATAACTCTATTATTAGGTCGGGTAGCCAAAGTACTAAGGTAGGCAGTGTCTTTTTGTCTATATGGTGTGCACGCCACTGCTGTCTACGAAAGAACGATAAAACTTATTTTTTTTGCGTAGTCTCTTCGGTCTGTCACTGCAGGGTCCCTATCTCATTCACTCCCAGGGGCAAAGTCCTTATCTCATTTCATAATCATAATTATATCGTTTATTTGTTGGTTCTACGAAAGGTCTTAAAATAAATATAGGTATCCAAAACATGAACCCTGTTAGGGCACTGCAAATAAAGTGGAAATAGTTGTACTTACTTCTAATATCAAACATATTCAAACACAAATATAATTAGTAGGTAAATAACAAATCTATAGTCTATTCATTATCTCCGAAGAAATTATGTAAACAAACAAAACATTTGGTTATTCATAGTGTAAACGTTTCTACGGCTCTATTTAAAAGAGGTAAATTCAACGTTAATTTATATAGCTAAATTCTGTCGTATTACAACATAATGATTTAAAATATTAGCTAATACACTGGAAATACAAATACGTCATATTAAAGATATCATATATTTTTTTAAAACAAAATCCTTTCTTAATAATCTGAACTCCCCACAAAAATGTGCCTCTTGAAGAACTCTTTTCGTCTGAATATTGTTCACCGGGTGTATTGGCTATGTGCAAAGCGAGTAGTGGCAGACAGATAACGACCGCAGCGCACAACATGGCAGAAATTGGAAACAAATGCGGATGTTCAGCTGTCAAAAGGTTGATTGCAGTACAAAATCAAACCAAAGAAATGGGCCACATGACAGTTGTTGCGTTGTTAACGTTTTAACGTGTTGCGTTCTTACATGCTCGGCTAATATTAATTGATTGTCTTTTATCTCAGTTTGTGGTTGGAAACTAATATTATGTGTAGTAGTTTCAAACCCGGTTTTCATTATTATATTAGGTAATTTTACAAACTATTGAATAAATTTCACTTAAATATTGTCAACAATACTATTTTAATCTTTGGTTTAATTTATATATGCAAAGAAAACAAACAATGTTTATATTGTTATTAATTGTCAGCTTCCGCAAATGTTGTAAACGCTACGCGTCGCCACCGTCGCGCACATAGCCAATAGGCGCGAATATAACCAAAGACAAGCTCGAGCTTACCTTTGTTATTTAACGGTGAACAATATTGAGTTATAATGTCTGTGCGCGTTTCATTAAAAAATGATCTTTTCGTCTGAGTTACTTTAGAGGCTTTAGTTCACCAGGTGGCGCTGCAATGTAAACATTGGCTCCGTGCAATTTTATTCAAAAAAATATTAAATCAGTGTTCTATAGTGCGACAGTGATCTCAAACTAACTAATAATCAAATTCATCGATCAAAAACTATTTGTGACACGTTTGGATGTTTTAATAAAAAGAAACAGTGAAAATTAGCCGAACTTGGATTTTAGCAGTGAAGTGGATTTACACGCTAACTCGCATGGATTTAATAGGTGCAAGTTAAACTGAAGTTATTACTGATTAATTATCAATAATAAGAAAATCCAGTGCTGTACACCATCTAAAAACAGTGAATTAACCTCTAAATTGGACGGATACCGCTGTTGTTTATTTTGAATTGATAGTTCTGCTACTTGCCAATAGATGGCGCTTAATCACAGTGTTGCAAGGTTATAAAAATAATAACGATAAATCACGTTATAATATCGTTACGCCAAGCAAGAGGTAGTTACACTACTCAACAACAGAGGGCAGCGCCGTAACTAATTGACACGATCTTTTACAAACCAGCTAAGAGCGAGGATAGCGAGTGTCGAACTGTCAGTACAATTGAAAGAGCGCGAAAAAGCGCGAAATTTGAATTCTTTTGAATACTTTCAAATAAGTATGGCCACCCCGTCTAATGTAACACAAAGAAGAAGGAAAAGATCTCTATCGATGAATGACGAATCGTTATGCTACGGGTCAAACATACTTAATTCCACTATCATTAGCATGCCGAATACTTCTGTGAATGATAGCCAGACTGTTATTGAATTGAACGAAAAAATTGAAAAATTAGACACGGAACTAATGAGTGCTCACAGTGAAATAGAGACATTATTAACTGAAAACTGTAAACTGAAGATTGAGTTGGAAAAAAGCAAAAACGTTATCAATATGTACAAGAAAATTTCTCAGTATCCCGTTTCTGACAAAACTTCTACTCCAAAGACGACTCGAAATAGAAGGCAGGTAGGTAAAGTACACCTTCGTCAAAGACAGTTATCTCCAAATAAGTCAGTGACAGAAAATAAGACTACTACTGTATCACAAGAAGAAGTCGAAATGAATCAGGTCGAAACTGATGCCCAGATGAAAACTATGACTACTCCATGTGACTACTCAAAACCGTTGAAACTACCTGTGGTTAACTGTACAACGACCGAAAATAATCAAGTGCTAAAACAGATTGTCATAGTTGGTGACGAGCAAGGACGGAGTCTACAAGTACTCCTTCAAAGTTTATTGGGTACGAGCTATATTGTTACTAGTTTCTGGAAGCCAGGCGCTCAATTAAAGGAAGTGATCTCCAGCTCCATCGACTGTTTGAAGTTATTAACAGATCAGGACTTTGTTATTGTACTGGGTGGCGTTAATGATACAAATCCCATGATGTTTCAAGCTGAGCTGTATAAATGGCTTGATTTAGCGAAATGCACGAATGTGATTATTTCTGAAATTCCGTTTAATAAATATCTTAACGAAAGGAAATTAAATTACTGTCTAAGATTTATATGCCAAAAATTTTCGAATGTTTCGTTCATAGATATGAATTACTACCAGTTTGTACCCAAAGGTAAGGAATTTTCTAAAAATATTAGTCGTGCCATCTTAAGACAGATACTTCAACTGGAATACAAGAATAACTTTATTAATTATGCATCGAAGCGATGTTTTCAGGCAGTAAGAAAGCAAGTAAAAAATGTACAGACACAAACTGACTTAATTGATATTCCCTTGAATGAATCGGCAACTTCACCTCAACATGCATCACCGGCGGCGCCTAGTAGTGTCACAAAAGAAAAATTGTTTTTTCGTCTACAGTAAAATTAACTTGCTACATCAAAACATCAATGGTCTACTATCTAAGCAATACATTTTAACAGTTAATTTGAAGGAGTTAAATGACAAGGGAATAAATACTGACGTAATATGTATCTCAGAACACAATTTAATTTCCGCTGATGTAGACCTAGTTCACCTATCAAATTATAAGCTTGCATCCCTGTACACTAGGAAAAATAGACACGGGGGATCGTGCATTTTAGTTCATAATACACATAAATGTAAAAACTTAGACGATATTGTATTTTTGAGTATACCTGACGTAATTGAATGTAGCGCAGTAGAATTATTAGACCATAATATTATTGTTATTTGTGTATACAGACCTCCAAAGCAGACAAATGAATTATACAGAAAATTCTTTTCAGTGCTTAATGTAATTCTAAGACGATATGTAAATGGTAAAAGAAAAGTTATTATTTGTGGAGATTTTAATATAGATCGGCTTAAGAGTAATGGCATTAACAGGGAGTTTGAACAAATTTTATTAGGTTTTAATATGAAACTCACATTTAAGGAACCAACTCGGTTGGAAAGCGGGACATGTATCGACAATTTTGGTCATAATATAAAGAGGGGGGCTAAGGGTCAGGTTATTGACCTTGCACTGTCGGATCACACAGCGCAACTATTAACCTGTCCAGTGAAAAAGACTTATACTTTACCATACTGGTATGAGTTTAGAAGGAATATTTCAGCAACGAATCTCGCTAAGTTCAAAGAGTGTATTGAGGCCATCTCATTTAGTGAGATATACGAAATAAATAATCCCCAAAAAGCTTTTGATGAATTCCACGACCTTCTAGTTATGTTTTATGACTTATGCTTTCCCTACATTAGAACAAAAGTAAACAGAATCAAACGTCAGAAATGGATATCAAAAGGTATTTTGCGTTGTTCTAAAAATAAGAGGCAATTGTTATGGTCGTATCGTCGTAACAAAACAGCGACTAATAAACAAAACTTAAAAAGATACAGTGCGACGTTGAAAAAAATTATTAGACTCACACAGAAATCACAAAACGACTATTACATCAAAAACGCTGACAATAAATCTAAGGCGACGTGGAAAATTATTAATGATAATACAAACCAAAAAACCGGTATGAAAGAGTTTATAAGTACTATTGAAGTTAACTCTTCTATTATCACAGATCCACAATCGATAGCTGAATTTTTCAATAACTTCTACACTGATAGACTAAACTGCTCATGTCACTCAAATAAACCTACATTAAGTAAAACTAGTTTAGATTCCTTATTTTTTGCTCCTATTACACCTGATCTGGTTCACTCTACAATTAAAAACTTGAAAAATACCCCTACTACTGGTTATGACGATATCTGTACCAAAGTATTAAAGGAAGTAGCTGCAGGCATTGCTGGTATTCTGAGTCATATTTTTAATCTATGCATTGACAGTGGTGTATATCCAGAAAAGATGAAAAAGACTCTAATCAGACCGCTCTTTAAAAAAGGTAATACCAAATTAATGACCAATTATAGACCTGTTGCTAAAATTCCCATACTTTCGAAAGTATTTGAAAAAATTATTTTTAATAACATCTATAATTTTCTTGAAAAGAAAGGTCTACTCAAAGATGAGCAGTTGGGATTTAGGAAAAATAAATCTATCGATATAGCTATTTATAAATTTCTGTCGAGAGTGTTTGGAAATGTTGATAGAAGAAATTTAACTGTTGCTTTGTACATGGACTTAAAACAAGCGTTTGACTATGTTGAGCACCCAACACTTTTGTTAAAATTAAATGCTCTAGGTTTAAGAGGAAATGTCCTGCAACTATTGAAATCTTATTTAAGTAACAGGACACAAGCAACAGAAATCGATGAAATATCTGTAACCACGAAAGAACTGAAAACCCACAGATCTAAATACACCAATGTGACTCATGGAGTCCCACAAGGGAGCGTGTTAGGACCTCTACTTTTTATTATTTATGTTAATGATTTTTCTGATTGCATCGAACAACCTATGGTACAATTTGCGGATGACAGTACTGTTTTATTTGCTTTTGAACCTAAATATAATCAAGATTGTAGTGACATAATTAATAATTCCTTGACAAAACTAATTCAATGGCTGACATGTAATAATCTCCTTGTGAATTTAGATAAAACTTTTATAATGAAATTTAAAAATAAAATTGAGAGAACTGATGTTTTGAACGTAAACTACAATGATAAAAAAATTAATGAAATAAAGGAAACAAAATTTTTAGGACTCTACATTGATAATGGTCTTACGTGGCGATCGCATATTGACTTTGTGTGCGATAGGCTATCTAAGTGTTCGTATGCATTATACATGCTTTCAAAAATCATACACAGATCTGCAGCGCTTACATACTATCATGCACAAGTAGAATCCATCCTTCGATATGCAATTATATTCTGGGGTAATAGTGTAGATTTTATACGAGCCTTTAAAGGCCAGAAAAAGTGTTTGAGGTCAATTTGTTTTAAAAAACAAAGTGATAGTTGTAAGCCATTGTTCCAAACTTTCAATTTGATGACACTTCCATGCATTTATATATATGAAGTAATCTTATTTGTTAAATTAAATTTAAATATGTTTGAAACTATTAACTCTAGACGACGCCCCCATATGATTAAGTCTGTCCCTCGAAACACAAACCAGTTTAGCAGAAATGTAATGGGGATGGCACCAAGGTTATACAACAATCTTCCAGAATCATTTTATTCTATTGATAATATAGTTACTTTTAAAGGCAAATTGCGGGCACTGTTAAAAAGAAAAATGTACTACAGCACCAACGAATTTCTTGACGATAAATATTTGAAACTGTATAGAGACTGAATCATATTATACTTAACTTTACAATTCAATTATTATTTAAGTAAAATTTTACAATTCAATTATTATTTTCAATTTTACAATACAATTACTAATTATATTATGTGAATTAGTTAAATAATCTATAATCATGATTTTATTTATATTGTGATGAAGTTGGTGTGAGGGAATATTTTTATCAATGTAGCAGATTGCATGAACTATGTTAATTTAATTGTGACCATTCTTTTTCCACATATTTGCATGCCTTAGTAGGTCAAATATGGCTTGGACAATATAATACATGTCTTTACAACTTTGTACCCATATTCTGCAAATAAATACATTTGATTTGATTTGATTTGATTTGAGAGGTACATAAGGAAACAACTATCAAAAACACATTTTTTCAAGAAGTAGTTACTATTAAGTCTCATTTTGAATATAATGCATGACCAACATTGTTTTTGTTGTTATTTTGGCTGTTCCAATTTCATAGTACGAGTGTATTTTTAGTAATATTCCTCAATTTTGTTTTAGACTTTTGTTATTATGAATATGGCCTCCCCCTCGCACATTAAAAAGTTGAACATTCACTGAAAGTTTGTTTACAAAGATTCACACCGGAACAGTTGCTCACATTGTATCAAGCACAAGTTCGATTGTGTATGGAATACTACTCTCATCTTTAGGATGGATCAGCAAAATACCAGCTTGAGGCTCTGGAGGCAATAAAGAGGCGTGCTAGAAGACTCATAGGTGACGACAGGCCGTTTTTTGCACCGCCGTAAGGTTGCGAGCCTATCTGTCTTCTATCGGGTGCATTTCGGAGTGTGCTACGGAGTTGCATAACCTAATACCCACATCGCGATTTTACAATAGGACAACCAGGAGAACGGCAAAACGTCATCCATACTAGGTGGACCTACTTTCATAGTGAGAACCGCTAGGATGTGGAACGACTTGCCGGAGTCTGTGTTTCCTGCGCAGTACAGTCTAAAGGTTTTCAAGTCGCGGGTGAATAGGTACCTAATGAACAAGTGTGCTCCATCGTTGACCACATTGCTGCTTAACATGGGGCAGGATGGTGGTCAAACGCTTGTTCGTAATGATAAAAAAAAAGAAAAATAACAGACTATAGGTAAGGACTATAGGTTTCATCCACTCTTCCCTGTATTCGTTCACCTCACGTCACCCGGCCAGGGGCCGATTGTCCTGGGCCAGTCTTCTTTTTTGTGTTCGTCGTTAGGGCACCAAATCGGTGGCGAATTTGCCTGTCTAATTAATAGCTCTACTTTCAGTCATAATTTGTCTGAAGCAAGTCTACCTGCTGGTATAATTCAGACACACGTCCGTCTCCGTTTAAAATGTTTTCCCCGGTTGTTAGCCACACCCTCTATAAAGAAAGATGTTCATATTTTTATGTATTACTAGTAGTCTCGACAGACGTTGTCCTGTCTTAACTATTAATATGGTGGCCTATGCCCAGCAGTGGATGTCATTTTTTTCTTTCATAACAACCTTCTGCTGTCATTAATAAGCACAACAAAGAAAGGATTAGCGAAATCGGTCCACCCGTTCCGGAGTTATGGAATGACAACGAAAAGTCGATTTGATTTTTATATAATAGAATAGCTGTACCGGAAAACATTTGTTTTGCCATAATAAATTGCCTTTGTACAACGTGTATTGGGAGAAATGCAACTGGTAGATGTATAAAAAATAGATAGTAGTCGATTCTAAGACCTACTGAATACGCATATAAAATTTGGAAAACCACGGTAAAGCCGTTTCAGAGGAGTACGGTAACTAACATTGTGACATAGAAATTTTATTTATTTGATTTATGACGAATAAACTCTTCCCTTTATATAATTCTTTCACCATTAGAATACTACATTACCCTGAATAACTTAGGCTTTATCTTAAATCGAACCCACGGGGACGGGATAAACCAAGGATAAAATTGAGGGCACATCTAGTTTAGCTAAAAGTTCCCTTGTCCGGCTGAAAATGACCAAGAAGCTATCAGAAATTCACTGATTGCAACCCTCTAGAGGAAAACATGATTAGATTTACGTACTAGTAGTAGTAGGTATGCCAATAAAATAGCCAAGTTGATTAACTGAACTGACAACTTAGGTCATATAAATACACTCGGGAGCAAATATTCCGGGTCAAGTTTTATACGAAAACTTCAATAAATTATATCATTCTGAAAGTTCTCCTAAAGTGAGGATGAAGTTATAATTATTTCTATAAGCGTTTTATTTTGGTTTCTATTCAGAACTATAATGTTTAATGTGAGTATAAAAAAAAGAATATAAAAATAATATCATAAAAAAATTGCTAAGAAATGAACTTTCGTGAATTAAATATAAAAAAAAAATTATTATCAGGCACAAATGTCAGGCAATTGAAAACGAAGAAAATACAAAGTATAAAATATTGACAAAAAAAAATTAAGTCCAATGAATGAAAAAGGAGACAAAAAAAAACAAATAAAAATAACCGTGATAAAAGTATACAAAAACCCAATATCAATATAATTCTGAAAGTAGTAATATTGAATACAAGGCAACAATAGTTTATGACATTCATTTTCACTATTTTATTGTCGTCTGTGGTCCAGTTGGTCGGATACTTGACTTGTAACCGAGAGGTAACGGGTCCGAGTCCGGCTACTGCGCGTGTACCAATGGGACTATTTATCAGAGCCTATGTACTCAACGCAACGCTCGTACGGTGAAGGACAACGTCGTGATGAAACCCGCACAGCACAAGGTGTGTGAATCCTATAACGGCGATGGGCTTACCCTGTCACGTGGGCACTTGCAAGTGTCTCTGCCATCCACGCTTTGGGATTAAAAGACGTGAAGTGTATTTTATTTTATTGTCTTTAAAAACAGTTTCTTCTACTCAGCTAGCTCTCCTCGATTGTGAGATATTCAGATGAGTATACATAATGGGGATTGTTCTTAATTTTCTCAAGATGTCCAATTCGAAAACCATTCCGAGGAATAGCCTTAATTAACCATTATCAAGAATCAGATTTACAAAATCTTCATGGATTGAAATTATTTTCAACTTTTAAGTTAAACTTTTATTTGAAGACTATGACGTCATAGCTCAGCCCATAGGAATGTATTCCAAAGCAAAAAAAGTAACTGACGTGCCAAGTCTGATTGTAGTTTGTCGTGTGACAGCTGTGACAGAAGGGAGTAACAAAACAAACTGCAAATATTTTGAAAACCTACCTATTATATTCGGTTCTTGTTTACGTAATATTATATAGGTGGACAGTCACTGTCATTTTATAGATGTGTCAATCATCATATGTCAATCATGTTATTTTTTTCTGGCTACGATGACGGTGTTCTTTCAACGCAATGATGACGTATTTCCGGTCTAAACTTTAAAAATTAATTAAAATGTAATTAGACAATTATATACAAAAATATTCAAATTAGTTTCTTAAAATGGTCTATATTTTCAGAAAATACTGTAAAAAACACCACTTAAAAAATGTGAACAATCCCCATTCCAAAGACGGGGAAGTGGTAGGTAGAGGCATTTTCTAAACAATACGGATAATAGATAAAATTTCACCTAATAACAAGACTACACGTATTGTTTCATATATTGTATAATGCGAACTTTGACTGCTTCGTGCTGACAACATTCATTTAAGTGTGGTATTTGAGATATCTCACCCAGTGAACTACCATTAAAACCATGTTATTTACAAGAAAAACTGCACTCATGAATACACAAAACTACATACATATTAATTTATTAAGGCATTTCTGAGAATTATTATGGATGCCACGCCTAGATTTCTATGCATAAAATCGAGAGCATTTTCCTTAGAGACAATATTTATATATTTTGCAGTTCAATTTAGTTTAGTTTAAAAACCCTCAAAGTAAGTACGTACGAAGGGTAAACAAAGATTTGTCCTATGATTGTCAAGATCTTTAACACTTTCGGGGAGACACCTCACCTGTCGACGAGGCAACAAAAATTTTAAAAGTACATACCTAAAACTTCTGTTGTCTTTAATTTAGTGTCCGCGAAAGTGTTAAATGTCTCCATTCATACAACTTTCATGGATTGTGCGTACTTCTTATGATACCATCATCCAGGACCATCACTAACTACTTTTTCACTTTCGATTCTAGGTATCTGACCAGGTAAACTTGTTTTA
The DNA here is from genome assembly GCA_012932125.1 of Conopomorpha cramerella. NCBI lineage: Eukaryota > Metazoa > Arthropoda > Insecta > Lepidoptera > Gracillariidae > Conopomorpha > Conopomorpha cramerella. The sequence continues at coordinate 17,203 of SJJU01000394.1, forward strand.
CCAATATATTATATTATTAACTAATAATAATATGCATGTATTATACGTATAAACATTCCTCAAAAATCACTCTATACCTAATTAAACAAAACCGTATTACAATCCGTTGCGTAAATTTAAAGATCTCACCATAAATAAGGACAGAAAGCGAGATAATATTAGTGGACGGTATGTAAAATCTTTGCAACAAAAGCAACACCAATCTATGAATTTCCTATATTTTAAGGTACGCAGGTATAATTTAAAAAGATCGCTTATGTAGCGGAAACATATAACATGTTTGAGCTATCTTCCTAGAGTTCGCATCTAATATAATTTTGTTCCCACACCTTGCTTTATTTGCATGGATGCATTTTTTTTATATTTTTACCCTGGCCACCGAGATTCCTCAGCGTCTGCCTGCAGTCTTCGTACATGTAGGTGATGAGCACGACACGTGATGTGTGAATGAAGAGCTGCTAGTAAACAGATGCAGGCTGCTTACTGGAGCGTGGGTAAAAGCGTGCGGCCGAGCGTAACCGTACGTTGATCTCACACTGAACGCATATGTATAATTACACACAGCACATCAATTAATTTACGACGCACCGCCTCCACAGAGCCAATAAAACAACTGAGTGATATAAAACGTGAACGTGTGTAAAACAAACTACGATGTCATATTATAAAAAAAATAAGTTTATTTCTTAATCTCACGATATCTACCTACAGTTTATATACAATCTACAAACACTAAATAACGATAGAGTGATGGTTAATTGAATCGACGGTCGAAGTAATATTCACTGGCACGAATAAAGTAGTTAACAATAATAAAATTAAATAACATTGCTATGTAAATGCTCGTTGTTCAACTTAATTAGCTAAATAAACAAGGGAATAAAGAAAGAGATACATGAAACGTTCCAAATTGCAAAATTAGTCTACAAAATTAGTATAATAATTGTAAATCAATTGGAAAATCAACTTGAGACATTGACGTTTCCAACTTAAGAAAAAAAGTATATGGGTACATATATTATTCAGTAACCCATCATAAACATTTTATGGACTTTAAAATTTGAAAACCGAAACTATTGATTTATCACGAGAAGCGATAAATCTAGAACAGAAATTGTCCCAGGAGAACTGCAATCAGTCCGGTTTTACACTCTCAGACGTTCAATTAACAACCTGCATTCGTCCTTATCGTTTCTTTATAAACGATAGGGACAGACATACGCCAATACCCCAGTCTTCAGAGCGACATTAAACCGACCGCGTACAGGAATTTTACGCGCCGAACGTGACGATTCAAGTAGAAATCTCAGGACAGTTTTCACAACCTTTTTGATACTTGAATCGCCGCATTTCGTACGTCAAATTCGGGACGTGTGTGGCCTTTAATAGTCGTCATCGTCGTCGTACTCCTTGAAGCCGGGTGAGTGTTCAATGTGCAGCGACGAGGCTATGGGCTTGATGCGTCTGGCGCGGGACAGGACCACCTCGCGCCGGAGGTTGGACGGAGAGCGGCGGCTGGGCCAGCGTCGCCGGGTGCGGTCGTAGAACGATATCGTTGGTCGGCGACTCCTTGGCCTGGAACTGTAGGACATATATTTGTTTGTGGTGTCACTTACACTTCACGCCTTTTAATTCCAAGCGGGGAGGCAGAGACACTTGTTAAGCAAGTGCTCATGGTTCACCAAGCGTATTTAACCCAACGTGACAGGGGGTGTGCCGATCGCCGTTATAGGGTTCACGCACCTTGTGGAGTGACGATGTTATCCTTAAACCCGCACTCCACGACGCAACGCTCATACGGTGAAGGATCACCATATGAGCGTTGCGTTGCGTACATAGGCTCTGAAAAAGAGTCCCATCGGTACACGTCCAGTAGCCGGACTCGAACCCGCGATCACAAGTCAAGTATCCGACCAACTGGACCACAGACGCTCATATTTTTGATTCAAGCACGGATCTCAATTATTATTCAAGTAACGTTTGTCACGCTCTAATCGTATTTGGATAAAAGAAGCAAATGATGCACTAGCCTAACTAACGTGCTCAAGTAGTTAGGCTAGTGCATCATTTGCTTCTTTTATCCAAATACAAACGTTGATTAGGGCGCGCACTTTGTATAAAAATATGATACTGCGCTGACACAATTGGAGGACGTCTACTACTGTGAAATAAGCACGGCAATGCATATTTATTTAATTTAATTACCTAGTGTGGAATCAAACTACTAAATTTCTGAGATCTAGATCAACAATGGTCATTGATCTAGCTCTGGTCTATTCTTTTGCCCCTGAGGATTCTACCAAGGGTATAGCTCTACCACGCTCTACTTTCAATGGTGGAAAAGAGTGTGGGATAGTCCCGGTACCTTGGAATAAAGATTAAGTACCGTATAACTCACCTTCTAATCCTCTTCGAGTAGCGCACGATTTTCTTGCCAGGCCTCGACTCCAGGCGCTCCTCATGGGGGTAGTACGGCTCCTCCTCGGAGTCAGGCTCGTCCATCTCCTCGTGCGAGTGGTGACGGGAGTGGTGGAACACTGGACGCACGTGCGGGACCGGTACCGGGTACGGCTTCACCACTGGTACTTGCACCTTGGTTTGGAAAAATAGTATACGTACTATGTTAGACGATTTTTGCTTATATATTTATTATTTATTTATTATCTTTATTAGGGTAACTTACAGCTATTACATACAAATAGAAAACAATTAATAATGCAGAAAGCCAATAACAAGTTACCACATTCAGTTTCAAAAAAATATACATAGAATTAAACTATACAAAAACAAAAATCTTAAATAGGTAGGTACGTACATACTTACGAAACGAGATATGCACCTCGTTGAGAACCACAATTAAGAATTAACAAACTTATCAGTTAACAACATGCTTATGCTACATAAATGCCTACAAAATACATCAAAGCTCATGCCGTTGTTTTTATTTATTAAATTTAGCTGATAACCAGCACGCACTAAAAATGAATTCTGCCTATAATTTGTTGATACTATCGGGACCCTCAACACACTCTGATGAAGCCGTAGGTTAGAGCGGAATGGCACAGCGAGATCAAGTTTCGACAGAAGTTCAGGACAATCGACAGTACCATTGAGAATCTTGACGTAAGAGATGTCAGCTACATTTCTCCGAACACATAGAGGTAACAGGTGCAAAATTAATTATAGTCGTGTTTATAGTTATAATGATTATATATCTATTGATATATATCTTTCTTTCTATAGATAGATAGTTTTTTAAATTTCCTTTTCTTACAGTCATTATAATACTGACCCGCAACTATCTTCTTGGTTGACTGGTAGTAAATACTATTAGTATTAAATCCGGCTATTGTACTTTTTTTGCAAAAAAGTATTGAATAAATAAATAAGCCTAGGAGACAGGTCGGTGTAGAAGAACAGTTTCTAAATTAACATTGTTGTTTATTGCTTACTACATCCAACTATTTCCCAATATTTATAAAATTATTTTCATATTAAATTATCATAGATAACATACAAAACTAATTTAGATAATCAGATGACAAAGATATAATTTCGACATTGTCAGACTTGCACTCGATATCAATATCGTACGATTCGTACGTATCGTATCAGTGTGCGAGCTAATTAATTATTATCCGACCAGTAGTCCAACATAGAACCTTCATTATGGACGCAGCTTAGTGTATTGTGTAAAAATGGTATTTTTTATTGACAGTCTGTTGTGAAAAAGCACTTCTTAGTTTTTTTTTCACAACCGGTTGTGAAAACACACTTAGTTATGAAAACCGAAGTTGTGAAAGTGGCCGGAAGGAACAAAATATATCCATAAAATATTCCTTTATAAACAGTAGCCAACATTCAAAATAAACACTCTTTTACTTAACCCAACAGCGTACCTAAGTATTATTTCATCACATCAGAATTTAAAGATACGTTTCATGATTAGTATTTTATTACAAATACGATATAACCTATTACTAACATTGTCACCCGATTTTGCAAAAACTTAATTAATTAGAGAGATATCATAACTTATTCAATAAAACCAGTCCCCTATATAATGTATATTTCTGCATAAAGTAATTAAATTCAATGTGCAATCAAGTGAGTTCAGATATGCATTACTTCGAATTTACAATTAAGTTAGAAGTAATCAAAAAGTAAAGATTTCTAATTTCTCAGAACCATGACCATAATAAAAGGAATGACTTTTAGAGTGGAGTCAAGTGTGGGCCCCATGAAAATATACTGGGCCCTGTCCCTGGGGTCATTTCACACAGGATGATATGACCCCTAATTACACTGTGCTATGGATACCGGAGCCTTAAATACTTTTACTAACATTCATTCTTGTGTACTAGATGTAGTAGACGTCACACCCAGACGCACACAACAAATGCATCAGCTCATCACTGCAGCACTATGATGAGAGAGGGAATCGAACCCAACAAGAGTGATGTTTATCATTCAATGCTGCTTGTGACACGCTGGCAATTATTGAAACAAAAGTAACAAACACTAGAAAGCAAACACCACCATTGAGATAGAGTTGTGTACATACAGTGTTAAAACTATGACCCGTATTATGAAACACCCCTCAAGCAAGATCTATGCTTAATAAGTAACATTAGAACCCCTCAAAACATGTTTCTGTAAGAGAAAATCTATACTCAAGGAACTCGCTTATTGATCATCGTTTCAAAATACGGGCCTATAAATCCCGAGCTATGTGGTGACGGCGAAAGAATACATGTGTCACCACCCAGCCCAACTTTTCTCGTCTCCGGGTTCGTAAGAGTCGACCGAGGGAACCCTCCAGAAGACGGGCAGGGTTCCTTGTGAGCTACTCCACATCACCACTGCGATCGCCAACCCGCCTGCCAAGCGTGGCGATTATGGCATTTCGCCCCAATTTATCGTGGAAATCATTGGGGGAGACATAATTATAAAACAAAAGTGATACGATCTCTATCTATATTAATTGTATTTGATTTGTTTATCGCGGTTAACACCACATGCAAGAGAGAGAGAAAGCTTAGCCGATAGCCCAAATGTTTTCAATCGACACTTCGATTTGAATTCAGCCGATGATTATCGGGACTTCAATTCCGATTCACGGGACAGAAGCATTCGTAAATTTATTCAAATTTGTATACGAGGTACCGATAACTAGATCAAACATAATATCCTGTTTGAACACTCATTTTGCTGTCTAATAAACCTACCTAGCTAATATGATAATCATGAAATAATCGAGAAAAAAAATCAACTGTAAATTTTAATGTACAATTCCTGTTGTGCAAACATAGACATCATTATAGTAATTTCAGTACAATTTATTTTACTAAACATACATTTTCAAATGACACATCACTTGCACACGTTAATGGTACTTGTAGTTCCTGTGATGCTTCATCCTTGCGTAGTTGAACATGTAGAATGCTGTCATGGAGCCGACGAGGAGCTGCAGGAATGGTGCGGCCCCCACTCTCTTCGGCTGGAAATACTTGTGCTGCCAACGCCACCAGCCTCGACTGCACAGGCCCATAAAGGCACTGGGAGACTTGTTGCGCCTGGCAAACCACTTCGGCAAGTCAACAAGCTTTACGTCTCCGAAGGGGGTGTCAGCCTTCCCGTAGTACCGCGCCGGATCGTACGGGCCATGCTTCGCCCTGTCATATTCCGCCGGATAGTCCCCTAAACCCATACTCACTTAACCAATTTTCTAGCTTTTCGTTTTTGATTACACCCGATAACGTTGAAAATGACTTTTGTTGTTGTTTGTTGATTTTTTTTTTCTTTTGAAAAAACTTGACCAATCGTGTCCCTCAGCCAACTGGAGAGCAGTACGGTAAAATGGTCCTCAAAAAAAATATGCATGTTCATGCTCGCACGTTTTCACGCATTAGTCGAGTTAGTAAGATATGTCTAACTAATGGTGTTAGTATTCATCTCACCTCCTTTTCGACAGGTACTGGTACTAGCTTTTCTATTGGATACGGCACTTTCTTGATGACAGGGTAGGGCACAGGTTTCTCGATGGGCACAGTCAACTCCTTGATCACCGGCACGGCTACTGGTTTGGGCACGGGCACGCGCACCGGGTACGGCTGAGGTACCGGCACAATCACCGGGTGAGGCACTTCGATCTGCGAACAGATCAAGCACCATCAAGACAACGTGTAAATGCTGTCTTCCTACAACAATGCGCATGCAAATCACTTATGCAATAAACACTAGAAATTACCATTAACATCTACACCTGATGCAATGCTGACGCACAATTATAACTGCACTTATTGCACTGCTGAATTATGTTCCTATTACAATGTAATACGATAGTAACGTACTGGGAACGTGTTTGCATGTGTAATTATTTTTTCTGCCGAAAATAACAATAGTATCTCACGCGACACGGCAACACGACATCATCACGACACCTAAAAAATGGCGATCGTTTAAAGATTAATTGTTCGTGTAAGCGCACTGCTCATTTCCCTATGACCGTAATTTTCGCATGCAGTTAAAACATGCGATTGTTCACACTCCGTAATCCAATTTAAATGTTTAATGTTACCAAAGTGAATGAAATCGTAGTGACTCTTGCCTACTCACTTAAAGTAAAAGCCGTACGTAATTAACATATAGCTAGTGAGTAAAAAGGTTTCCTGAATTCTTATCAGAAATCTAACAATACATTACCTAATGCAGTACCTACAAAATGTATAAGACTGTACATGTCATTTCTAATTCATATAAAATATCAAATTGTAGGTAGGTAAGTATTGCAATAAAAAATACACTCACGCATAAAAAGTGGCCCTTAGTCCCATCCTGAAGCCATGTTTGGATGTTGGCTTTGGTACAAGGAAAATAAACAATCCATTTCGAAGCTCACTACGAACTAGTTAATTTTGTCCCGTGCTCGGCTTCGAATTGGAACTAAGGACAAAGCGAGGTATCTGGAGATAATTGCTAAGCAAATGACCAAGAGTAGGTATTTAACACCGTTAGAGGGTTCACACATTTTATGGTAAGAGGTTTTACAATACAGGGTGTGGTACAATACAGGATCACTATTAATTTGAGACAACATTTTTCATAGTAAAATGCTCAAGACTTACTGAACCGCCGAACTGGTCACTCAGCATTGTAAAAAATATGTCCGGACAAAAGGTTTCTCTAAATCAATGGTCATCCCATAGTCTTTCTCAAGCCCGCGAAGCGAGATTTACAAACAAACTTGAAGAATACCATTTCATTTATGATCTTAATGAACATTATACCAAATCAGGGGCGAAACGTTTTCTAGGACAATGTTCTTCCATGTTTTGAGGTACATTCCAAATAATTTTGTCAAGTTTACACATGTTTTCGTTTCTATGGATAAAATAGGCAGTTTCTTAAACGGGATCATACCAGTCCAAGTATACATACAATCCCATACTTTAAACACAATGCGACATGAATGTTTTAAGCGTAGTTAAATAGTTTTCCCCTACTATTTAAACCAATCGAGTCTTGTTTTCATTGATTATTATCAGAATACAAGCAATAAAGCACTAAAACAAACTAAGACAGGGAGAAATGTAGCAGTGAATAAATAATGAGCACTCCCAAGCCAAAATAAGCTTGAATCGTTACAGTTATTTTCTTCTGTAACATAAAACTTCATTCACAGCGTTCGATATGTAAAATTGAACTTAAAATTAAAAAATAAACACTAGAGGCCAAGTCCCTAACAGATCCAGATTACTATGAGAAATGTTAGGTCTAACCTGTGTGAGGTGAATTTAAACGAAGATTGACTCTATGGTATCGAGAAGAATTCAATTTTATTTCTTTTTGAAAATAAATTAATGTACACCGTTTGTAAATTGAGCAATTTCAAACATTTAAGGCTGGCAGTTCCTGCTCTGTGCCCATAGATTTCTACCATTTTTCTCCAGTGCCCTACTGGATAAGTTGAAGTCCCCGAAAATTCTGACCAACATATGAATTATGCACGTTGGTGTATGTTGGTATGTATTAAACAATAGTATAGACTATAGAGAAAGTAAGTTATTAAAATAATTAATATTTAAATAAGTATTAGGAAATGGTATTAATTTCGGTCAGATTAGTGTCAATCAGTCTGTTAGTAACGTAGCAAATAAATAAGCCCAAATTAATATTAATTATACACTAATTTGACACTTCGAGTGTCCGACTATCAATAATATGGTTTCCTTGTGTCACTACTTTCACTATGACAACAATAACACAGCCATTGAACTTGGGGCCTAATGCAGCGTGACCATGGCGGCGAGCTTTGCTGCTATTAATAGCAAACCACTCGCCTAACCATTGCTTACCACCTTTCGGGATAATTCAATGTTTTCACTTTCCTTAACATTGTGGAAGTAAATCGTTTCCGTCAGTTTCCGCAAGTATCGAAACGAAAGTGAGACGACATTGATAGATATAATATAAAAATGCACACACAATACACCCTTATCTTGTTACATCGAAAGCGATGAGCTGAATTTGAAATTATATACGGCGATCGATGCAAAACATGATATTGGTAACTCGGAGAGATTTCACTCTTCGAGTCGCGTTCAAGTGATACTTCTTCATACTACATGAAAATCTCTGAAGAAATCAGTGCGCGACGTGCGCGCTGCCCATTATAGATCCGCATTCCGTTAAACTAAGTTTTTGCTAACTCTTTACAATTTAACAATACAGTGATTAAGCAAATATGTACAGTGGTCTCCCATGAATACAACCATTCAGTGTCAAGGAAATTTATTAATTATGGTGACTTACCGGATAGGGTTTCGGGACAGGAGATAATGCAGGTCTCGATTCAGATGCGTAACTCTCATATTGGTCCTTGAAGTAACCATCGTGGTCTTTGTAAATTGTAGAGTCCTTATACTCCTTGGTGTGTTTGGACTTCAAATATGCTTGTCTCCATTTGTCCATTAGATTTTTGTAGCTGTTCTCAGAAGCGTACTTTTGGAAGTCATCGTCGTTGTCGCTGTTCAACTTAAAATCTGGGATGTATGAGGGGTGTGATGTGTCATGGTTCCTCAAACCTAATAAATCTTCTTCAGATTTGAACCTTGTAGATTCTTTGTGCCAGGGCTTATTTTTACTGTGCTTCTGTTTGCTAATATGGTACTTATGTCTTTTGGGGATATGAACTATTTCGTCTGCATTGTCATCGCTATAGTGTGGTCGCTTATGTCTGTTCTTTTGACTAGAACTGGTGTAATCATTACTGTTTTTGAAATAACTTCCCCAGTGAGATGACGTTGTCGGTGGGGTGGTTGTGTGAGGGTTTTTCATATGACCGTACAATTCGTCGTTCATTGCTTCCTCTTGGAATTTGTATTGGTGATATGTACTGGGATAATTTTCTAATGCTTGTTGCTTATTTTTATAATATGATTCGCTATCGGGAAAACGGTAGCTGCTGGCGTGAATGTTGCTGCTGGAAGGCACGTGGCTGTCTTCTGAGCTTGTTTTATGAGGACGTTTACTGCCCGAATAACTATAGCTAAAACTAGTGCTCTTATTATAATTTGGCGTTTTGAATGAGCTCTTCCAATTAGGAGAATAATCCGAACTATAATTATAGGGTGTTTTACTTTTAAACTGGTCTTTGTATTCGGCATACAGTTTAGAATTTTTGAAGTTATTCTTTGTATTGCTATTGTCAGTTATGTGATTAATCGAATAGTCCATAATATTAGTACCAATTGGCTGTTGTCCATATCTATCTGAATCATCTTGGTTCTCTGGCGGATTCTCATTTTCTTTATTAAAATTACTCGGATAGTTTTCACTGTTTGACATGGAATTGAATGCGTTTACAGATTTCATAGAGCCTGCTAAGTATTTACTGTCGACTTCAGATGGATAGTTCGGCTTGAATTTGGTGAAATCAACGACTTTCTGAAATCGCATAGAGCTATGTGCTACTGGCTGTTGGGTAGTAGTTTTTGGCGAAGTGTCTTCTACATTTATCGCTGGAAATGTTTGTGCATAATTATACATGTTCATAAAGTTATTTGATGACTCACCATTCGGTTTGCTCTCCTGTGAGGGCTGAGGATCTTGAACAGTGAATGTTTGATCCTGTATGTTGAACGTTTCTCCACCGTATATATTCGAAGCATTAAAGGGTCCGAAAGGTCTGCCCTTACCCTTAGAGCCTATCTTAGCACCGTATACAGGAGAGTTAAAATCTTCCGAATTATCATTACCTCCGCCTTGAAAACTATCCGCGTTTCGTGCGTCGAAAGGATGTCCAAAGTTAAAACTTTGTTGATAGTGCATCATACTACTCGGTTCTGAATTGTCTCCGCCTGGAAAACCTTGCGGCTCCTGCTGCTGCTGCTGTCCAAAACTGTTGTACGGCGAATCGATAGCAGAGGGGAAAGCAGGGGCGTAGAGCCTAGTGGAGGACTCGGGTGCGGAGCCATACCCACTTAGAAAACTCGCGTAATCCGGAGAACTGGGTACGAACCCGTCGTAGGTCTGTCCAACATCGTTAAAACCGAACGTTGAGTAGGTGACGACGTTAGGCTGCGGCGTGGTTTCGTCGTCGTCCTTCGGTTTGGATTTGCGAGTTCTTCTAGCTAACGTAGTTTGGATTATAAGGTAGAACAGCACTAGGGCTGCGAGTTTGTTGATGTTACACATGTCGATGTTGTGTGGTGGTGGCTGTGCCCATGTCCGCAGGCGTGGGTCCGGTGCGGCGCTCGCGGCGCGACTGTCTCGCCGCAGGCCCGGGGTGCTCCCGACGACGTCGTCACAGATTTCCACTCGGCGCAACCCTAGGAAAATGAAAGCGTTCACGCTTCACGTACTGCGTGTGAAGGTGTAGTGTATTAAATGACCGCTCTAATAAAATGGTAGCGATGACCCTACGATGCTAATTGATAGATTCGCTTTTGGTTCCTTGCATTTAGATTAGATTATCCAGTTAGATAGATCGAAAGGTACACAGAGCTACCTATAGAGTAGGTATTTGGGCTTATTTAGTATTCTGACGTATTAAAGTACATATTATTTACCTTTTAATAGATATACATAGGTATACCTACCTACTATAACTAAGCAACTTGTATATTCACCCGATAAATAAATACCTAGTAAATATCTGCGCAAATAATATACGTAAGTAAGTATAAATATTTTTTCGAACATTATTTAACTAACAATTATCCATGCACACATCGTCATACACACTATCACATACACAAACTATAATGGGATGACCCACAGGAACGTGTAGAGGAATGTGATATTTGTAACTTGATTAATTAATGATTTATCTATTGGTAGTCCGTCGCCTAACATATGTCCTGTCATACATCGAATACCCCTTAGGTCATCTTTTAAGCTATTTATTGCGCGAAATAGAGCCTGGTAAGTACCTATAATATCGGAGTGTGGTTTTCAACGGATTTAAAATTCAGTGACCATTACTTCAATATGTAAAAAGGCTTACCAAAATTTGGGATTTGTGCTAAGAACATCAAAGCAATTAGCGCATTTATAATGACTCACTAGTGAGAAGTATTCTTGATATGGGCACCACATGAAGCCAAACATTGTCTTAGATAATATACAGAAAAAGTTCGTTAGGTTACTATATGTAGGTAAGAGTAAAGTAAGTAGAAGCTGATTTGATCGAGCGTTGTCTTAGATAATGTTTGATCAAAAGTTATAGGGGTTGAAAGTAGGGACGAAAGGACACGACACATTAAAAAAAGCGGATTTTTTAAATCTATGTATATAAACGAGAGTCGTGTTAGTTACACCATTTATAACTCAAGAATGGCTGAACCGATTTGGTTGAAAATTGGTAGGGAGGTAGCTTAGAACCGGGAGACGGACATAGGATACTTTTTACCCCGATCCTGTTGGTCGCGTCGCTATATAGAGGGTGTTATAGTTTGTATGAAATACTGAAACTACGCGAATGAAATCGCGGGGCGTCCACTAGTTTGTAATAAGATAAAAACAACTATTTCGTTATCCAAAAACACTTTATTTCGTGTCCCTATACAATTTATGGTAGATGAATTTCTACATTTTAATGTCAACACTTTTAGTATATCACTTAGCTAAAATAATTATGCTTTTACAATATAATTATACATGAACTTATATAAACATGGCCACTCAAATGACACAAACTTATTATGTAGGTACACAACACAGTAGGTACATTGCTTAACAACAAAAAAAAACTTAGTAAATAATTATAATGAAGAATTTATAATATTTCATACGCAACACAACGGGCACTAATCGAAGACATTTTTTTTGTACTACAAAATACAATATATGTAACCTACTAACGCATAAAACATATTAACCTATAATATTAATGAAACCTAATTAAATATTTCGAAAGTAAATAACAATAATAACATTTTGAGGAAAACAAACTATGCAAAGGGCACACATATGTATGTATGTATGTACATAGGTGAAGAGCGAAGCGGGTCTGATGAATGAAATAACATTAATCGTCTGTGTTTCTTTGTGACAAGGTCCTTAAAAAACATAAGGTGAGGTGGGGTAATATCAACCTCGAAAAATGCCCGCAATTTACAACTTCTTTTAGTCCATGCAAGAGTTGTTATTTTTTCGTGACGAATGTACGCTGTCTCACCCTATCTTCATTTCAAAATGCACCCTATATGTGTGCCCTCACGAATCACAACATTCCAAAATAGTAAATCAAATCGATAGAACATTTCGATGTAAAAGTAAGTGGGTGAAATACTTCACGAACGCATTATAAGCGCTTATAAAAAAAATACAAAGCCGTACAAAGCAAACACCAAAAGGCTCGAAGTTGCTGCAATAACTTCTTTTATTTAAGTAAAATTTTGAAACGATAAAATATTGACGCCTTTACTAATAAAAAAAGTTAATGTATTATTTCGTACGCGTGTCCGAAAATCGAATATCGTTTATTAGATTTCGGACAATACTTAACTTTGTTTTAAAGTTCAGGGGTAAGTGAATAAAGTTATTCTAATTAAGGATCTCTATACGGGTAAAGTCACAATATCAGTATAAGAATTAAACATCTGTTAATGTACGCAAACTACGGGATAAAAATACAAAAATATTTTCACATCTAGTAAGGTATAATCTTTCATGAACACTTTTCATTACATTATTGTGGTCTACAGACGAAATACCCATTGCTACATACATACATTTTGGTCACAAAACACTCTTTTTCAACGGACCACCGGCAAAAAGTACCTTTGTCAATAATAACAAATACAATACATCTATAACGATAATTTAGGGACAAACCAACCTTACGTCCAGGAATAAAAGATCGTCTGGAGACCTGTACATTTGCTTAATAAACTTGTCAGTACATATTGACGTGACAAGATTTGACAACTAAAATTTTGATTGATACATTTCAATATTTTCAGAAATAATTAATTCCGTTTATTTGCCGGCGACCCACTGAAAATCATACAAATCTCTTTGGTTATATTTATGAACTATTAATATTTTTTGTCACCAGATAAATTTAGGCTGCTAGGTTAACATTATTGACACATTGACATACAGTGACATGAACATAAGCTGTATTTTGACACATTAGAGTACGGGAACACTAGCTAGCAGATAGTGGCGTGCTTTTAGATAATTATATTATCTGTTAAAGAGTCAAAGATTTGATAATAAGACGATGATTTTTGTTTGCTTCTTTGCATAACCAGGTAGGTACCCGGTTTCATCATTTTAATGGCAAACCCATTTACGGTAGGTACATGCCCCTAAAGCATGGCACTAACTTGCAAAATCAATATATTAATTTACTTCAAATTATATCCGTAATGTCTGTGACTTGTCTAGCTGCTGTCATGAGGTCTAGGAGTCGTCTCCTAACATGTCGGTGTATGCATTACGAATATGTATATGGAAGGAAATAATGGAAGAGGGACACGGAAAATATTACGCAGCAACTAGGTATATAAATATTTGGAATTCAAGAACCCATGTTCGCATCACTGTAGTTAATTATTTTTAATCTTTAATATGATCTCTACTCGTAACAATGAATATTTATTTTTAAAGTTCATATTATATTTAGTTAAATGGGTACATACAGTTCGTTAATACTTAGAATATTCTTCGGGTATTAGAATTGAAATTAATCTTCTTCGTCAACGCGGTGTTAATTTCTGTTAGATGCTGTCAAGGCAGTATTGAGGCCATTTGAGGCAGCCGGGCTATGGACACTTCCAGTAACAAGGTGAAAAGTTGGTATACACAAAACACATTCGACAATAGCCTAAACAAACCTCTAGAATCAAAAGTAGGTAATATTCCAAACACTAACGAACTGTTACCTCTAATTGCCACGAAGACATCTACTAAATATATAGCACTCTACTAAACATCTTATCTATTCAACGTCTATCTACTTACAATAGTAAATAAGATCAATATTTTTTATTATTATAATAATGACAGACAATATTCAGTAGAAATGATTTCAACATGTACTGTAAATGTTTATACAAATGAATTTAAGCCTCGTATTCTGAAACTACGCCAAAATATACATGTCTGTTCAAGTAACTTTTGTCTCGCTCTAATAGTGTTCGTGTAGAAGAGACAAACTATGCTCAAGCAACACTGTATGCTGATTATTGTTTCAAAATACGCGGCCTATGACGTCGAAGATTTGTGACGTGATAAAGATTAGAAAAATATGTTTTTTTTTCTCTTGTTCGAAGTCGTTTTACCCTTACAGAAGGTCTCTCCTAGAGCAGTCAACGATCAGTCCTTTCATCGTTAAGAAATAAAATCGTATTATTACTTTTTAATTCTGTACCCATTAAGGTAAATGTACAAGAGCTCGACAAAAAAGGAGCAGTAAACCTTCTTGCTTTGATAATAAATGGCATTTTCCATGACGTTTCTTTGACAGTCCGTAGATATTCGTATTTCTGTCATAAATATTAAACTGTCCGTACACGATGACATCCAAGTTAAATTTCATTTATTTAAAAAAAATAAGGTTTGTTAACTCTCTTAATGTCGAGCACAGGAACATTTTCCTTTATGTAATCACCTCGATACACGCGCTAAATTTTCACGAAATACAAAAGAAAAATCTTAGGTACATAATAATATGTACGTTTGTGACATAGGGACTATTTTTAATTCACCCGTAAAAGCCGTCTTAGACCTATTGTTGGTTAGTTTAGTAAAATATCTTTTTATTTTTTTTTTCCCAGGTAACAACACATTCCTAGACAGTGAACGGCTGTAGAAGTTATGACATTAAAACTTCTATCGTACCTTTTCACTGCCCGCGCGTGTTTTTAATGCAAATTTTGCAATATAGCTTGGGATGTTTAGGTCTTAAGTAAATTCTAAAATACGTAGAACTTCCATTAGTAGGTATTCGATATAGCCATTGAACAGAAAGAATACTAAAAATACAAAGAAATAAAAATTAATATAATGTCCGATTACCACATCACTTACCCTACACAGTTTGTTTCAACATATCGATAACTTGAGAAACTTTGCCCGTACCTATTGGGCAAAGTATGTTTTGTTAAAAGTTCTTACACTTTTTTTTTTCAAAAAGAAATATTAAAGCCCATCACTTTAAACCGCGCAACTCATACAAACACGCTCGCACTTACACTAGGAAACGCACATACGCAGTTTTGTCACATTTCATTGCACCATACACTAATACTAAAGCCTTTATACCTCTCACCTCACAAACTTCCCAACTTTTTTGCCCTTTCGATATGATAAAGAAACGGTATTTCTATTACCTTAAGGCCTAATTTACATCGTCATTTTTAGTAACATTGTTAAGGGCCCTGTTACATTAAAAACTGAACTATAGACAACATAAAACAATTTGAGATATTTTTAGACATAGCTCTGTGTAGTTATTTTATAACATTGTGAAGTGTCAATACCCGCTTGAGTATATTTTGTAATGTTTTTCACTTAATATATGACAATAATGTAATAGGGCCCTCAATAAGTTCCATCAAGACAAAGATATCCTGCCTTTTTTAGTTTACGCTACAACGTTTACAGTAGGATATCAGTTTGATATAGTTCCCTATTACGTATGCACACAAAAAACGTTGCATTCGGGGGAATAAAAATAATTTTGGGAAAGTACATGCACATGTAGGGTAACCTATCAAACCTTTCTACCCCACTATAAAAAAGGCAATCAGAAAAATATAAATTATCCAATACTTTCACCGTCCTTGCATTATACCATCTGCCAATCGCATACAATATAATTGATACATTAAAATTATAATGTAAGTCACAAATTCACTGCTCGTATTCATTCATTCTCATAATTTTAGTTCGCAGATGTAAAATCACCCTCCGATTTTTTATATGAACGAATTATTGGAATCTAAGAGATGTTTTATGAAATACTAACGTACTCTATCGGCGTAGAGAGAAAACTACGGAGCTAATAAGCACAATCATGTTTAAATCTACGTAGTTCTAAACTCAGATATGAGATGGCGCTGGTTCCCGTTTGGGGTTATTCCGATAGATGGCGCAATGGTAATAACACATTTTGATTTTGGTGATTGTAATTTTTAAGACTACTTGCACAAAATTTACGATGTTTATCCTAATAATACCAAGTCGTCCAATATTATAGGAAAAAAAAATAGATTAACATCTTTCACTAATGTTTGCCATCGCAATGTCTTTAGCAAGTATGATTGCAAGATTTAATGTCATCAAAAAAATTAAGTTACATCAACAGGTCAAAGTTCACAGTTAAAACTTGCAGCGAGTTTAACTCGGTCAGAACAGACGGGGAATCGTGAAATAAAAAAAATCCATAAGTAGGTACGCCAAGTTGGGTAAATGCCTGGACGGGACTAATCCAACAGAACGTGTATAGTCCATTAGATTTTTTTAAATATACTTCACAGCTTGTCATGTTGTAGTGTGTGCCTCACTCGGTTTATACTTCATAGAAGAGTAACTACAAAATAACAGGCTGTGAAGTATGTCTAGCAGCTAGTATTAACCCGACTTTTGACTATACCTATATCGCTTCAAACGTACTTGATGACGTAACAGGCCAAAACATCGTAACAAAAAGACCAATAGGAAGTCATATCACCAAAAACAGAAGTGGAATGGTCAGAGATGAGGCGTGGCGGTCACTGAGCAGCGGCGGCGGCTGGTCTGAGGCGAGCTCGGACTTCCTGCAGCTGGGGGTTAGTGGCGGGGTCGGCGGGCTCGCTTGAAGCCTGAGACAGTTGCTCCAGCCGTTTTGCGCGCTCGGCTATGGCACGCTCTAGTTCTGGAATTGTAAAAAAAATATACTGATGAATGGCAGGATGATTAATAAACAATAAATAAATATTTTACAACAACACACACATTGCCTTCATCCCATGTTAAGTAGCTAAAGCACTTGCGTTATGGAAACCAGACAACGAGATATATTTACTTATATATTTTTTTTCCTTTAAATACATACTTATATAAATAAAACACCCAGACACATCCAACAAGTACTTAAAAGCACCTGTCACCGGTGGGAACCCACGACCCTACGGAACAGAGGCAGTCATGCTGACCACAACACCACCAATAGGAAGGTTCGTTGTTCTGCAATATATATTAGCGATACATGTACTGTGATTGGACAAAAATGATGAATCATTTGACAAAAATAGTTCTAATACAAAATCAATGGAACCGTTTCGGAGAAATTATATGCAGTCGGTAAAAAATCTGGATGAAACACATACCCATAACATTATACATTAAGGTTCATTTCTGACTTGTCTCAATATAAAAACGTGTTTGATCAACAATATGTCTATTTATCATCTACCTATCTATCACAACTGTTATTGATGTTTTAGTGACATAGGAAGTGTCTCCAAAACTGATAGATTACTCTCTAGACCGACCGTACATATAATGACATTTAAACTGTATACGAACCACGTTGATGCGTACCTTCATAGCAAAATCTTCGATGTCTACCTACCACCAAAAGCAGTAAGGAAATAGATTTTTGATGTAAAATTTTGAAATAGAATAGGTATCTGTGCCTGGTGCCATTATCGTGCAAATAAATTAAATATAGTTAGTCAATAAACAATTTTCGAAGCATGAACTTTCAAACGTAACTTTAAGTTTGTTACAACATGCGATAATCTATAGAGGATTTAAATTAGGTATCGGTACTTATTTCGGAATTGAAATAGTTCATTGGGAAATAGCGTTTATCGTTTATTTATGAATGATACAAACGTTAATAGATCTTCGGATGGATTTGGATTGAAACTTGTGAAACACAATATTATTATTTCGAAGCATCCACGTCCTAATTCAATATTGAGAAAAGTGCTAAACAAACGTCTTAAAATGAACATTCATTTTGTTCAAGTACACTATTTTAAGCCATTATCACTAGACCAAGATAAATCTTTGAAACAGATATTATATCTACTTTCCACAAAAAAATGTACACATTTTACACGACGACGACGTACTTAGAGATAATTCTTTTCACCTACATAAAACAAATATTAGATATCTGGGGTGTTTGGAAAAACCGTCTATCTATGCATCAACTCGGGTAATTTCTCATGACTACCTGTCATCTAGTTAATCATTATAGAAATCTCGCGCGGTGTATGCTTACGACAGCATGCTCAACAGGTAAACGGCCGCGGCCGTGTGGTGCTTCGCCATGATTTTGCAATTTCAAAAAAGGAAAGATAAAATTTGTATGCAAACCGCTCTCTCGCTTTTAGTTCTCTGGCATCCATAAACTACCACAAAGGATGAGGTCAGACAAATGCTCGCGTGATTTTTTTTTCTTCCAAAATTTTTACTCTTTTATTTGCGGCGGACCTTGTTGTACCGGTATGGTCGGTCCGTGTATACACAGGTATAATACACATCATGATTCAACAAAAATACAAAAAAAAACAAACATTGCACCGGACATCTAAAAAAACCGATCAAACACGTTTCCTTCATATATTTTGCTCTTAACACAAGCTGACTAATGAACTACAGTGTCTATAACAGGAAAAATTAACGAGTAATGACACCTTGGTAATAATTTCCTTGACTGAGTTTGATTTGATGTAACAAATTGCCAACGATTGTAGCCGTTGGTGATTCTTGCGTGATTTTGTTGAGATAAGTGTATTAGTGTCTGCCATAGAAGACACTTCTCTTGCGTTCACATAACACACCATAATATGCGCAAGTTACATACATAGTGCCTCACTTTATGACTTAGCTCGCACGCCAACGCGCTGTTATGAAACTTCTAACAACTACGTATTACTAGGTTAGACACATGAGTCTCACCGTGATTTCCTGCAACTCTGGCAAATAAATTGCAAAAAAAATGTATACAGCGCCACAGGGACCTGATACTGTATCTAATATATATCATTTCCATGTCACATGTTAGTTACCGTACTTCTCCGAAACGGCTTTACCGATTTTTAACAAATTTTATATGCGTATTCTGTAGGCCTATGTCCAGCAGTGGACAAGTATGGGCTGATGATGATGATGTTAATGATTCTGTAGGTCTGAGAATCGGCTACTATCTATTTTTTATGCATCTATCAGTTGTACTACTGCTCCTAATAACACGGGGTACAAAGGCAACTTATTATGGCAAAACAAATGTTTGCCGGGACAGCTAGTATTTATATGATTTCTGGATAACCATAACAGCTGTATTTTGTATCTTTGTTTATGCTTGTAATTCTTAGATGGGATATTATCAAACACAAGGCACAGTTGGTACCTAAAATTAAGTATAAACTTTTTATCCACGCGCCAAAATTAGTTACGAAAGTAATTAGTTAAGATCGTAAATATTTTGAAACATTAGTTTACTCCGCCAGTTTGATGGATAGGTATACGAATCCGCGTGGTGGCGACAGGTATAAAAATAGACAAGTACATTCGTCTTATCATGTCATTAGTGGACAATGTTATATTGAAACGAATTCTTCGAATAAATGGTGTAAAGGGATTATAGCCTATCACAAATACAAAAAGTATGAAAATGTTTGCTTTAGGAGAGTTATGTTTATCACATTAAATAGTACTGTAGAAAACAAATGACACTGTAATCCCAGTGAAAACGAAATATTTAACTAGCCTTTCATCTGATAGCGGTAATTACAAAAAAATATTTCAATAGGTTGAAGTGTAACCATCAGAACTCCTGGTGGTTCAGACAAAAAGATAAGGTATAAGTCCTTCATCTATGCATGTAGTGTGAGTTTGGTTACTATTTACGTTAGTAGAGAAATAAAGATCAGTACGAAAATGGTACCTATCCTCATAATATTTTTCTTTTTGTTTATAGATTCCAACTCAATTATTCGTATAGTGTGGTCAGATGTAAGTTTGCAGAATAAGATAATGAGTCTATTTACCTGGAGTCTCCTTATGTTCCTTTTCTTGATTCAGGATCTGCTTCTCTTTATGCCTCGATAGGGCCTTTTCCAATTCACTCTTCTGGTTCAGGACATTCTTGCCTCTGAAAATTGATAGTAAAACTTTGTAATGTTTACAAAGATGGTAAGTATGGGTAAGTAATTATCTTATGTTTATGAAAATATTATAATTATAAGTAATCAAAAAACGTTCTGCACAATAACCGTGATATTTATTAGATTATAAAAGCACTACTGCACTGCTACTGAATATCTCAAAAAGTGTGTTAAATGTACCCAAAACACGGAAAATGTAATCAACTATTCAGTTTGTATTTAGTCTAATTATAGTGATACAGGTATAAATAAATGACTGTAGCAAAGGCGAGGTAGGGATGCCGATAGTTTCCGAATTCGTGAGTAAAATTTTTCGTTGTAAATATCGGCGTATATGTTCGTGAATAACCTTTATCTTTTAGTGATACTCCCAGTATCTAACTAATATTAGGTATTTGTAAAACTTAAAACCAAAACGTTTCATAAATGCGGATACATTTCGCTCTCCTATAAGTACCCACACACATATAAAAGATCCTATAACACATGTTTCACACGCACATGTTCAAACAATCGAAGAATTGTACCATGTGGCAACTATCCGGTGCATATTGTTATGTTTTTGTTTTATCGGAAAACGTCATTAAACACAATGCATGTGCTAATAAAAGGAAACGCGGATAAACACTTCATGCGAGGTCTTTGTACCAATTTAAGCGCCCTATTTTTTCCGATTGCGTTCAATTGATATCGAACTATTATTTTTTTTATCAACAATATTATAGCTGTATACAGCTGTCACAATAGATAGGAACTACTCACTACAGTACATTTTCCTACGCTTCCATCTATAAACATCACGTAGTACCAACAGTTTATTAGTTTTTCATTAAACTTGACAGATTGTAATTTTGTACTTCTATCTCACTCATTAAGCAAGTCACCAGAAAAGGACAGAGTACAAGACAAGTAGAAACTACCAGGCTCTCAAATATATTCTAAAATCTAATTGAACTTGTTGTTGAAAATTTACAAAAGCTTATGTTAACCGTACGCTTTTAGAGCAACTCGATGACATAGACAGACGCAACAAGTATACATTTAATCATCGGAACGTCTGAGTAGTCCCAGAAAATTGCATCGTCAGTCTCCATCAGGGTAATGTCCGCTTAAAATAGTTTCGCACGCAATCAGCAAATTCAACGGAGCATGGACGTTTAGCTGATGCTCCTGATGAGCATGCTTGTCGCTCCATTAGCAGGAGCTCCTCGGATAGATTTAATTCCATCTTAATTACAACGCAGATATCACTTTTCAGATCATTACTGCGAGGTACTGACAAGCACAGAGCGAATTTATGATTAGCTAGCTTGTTAAATAGGAAATATAAACAAATGACATCGATTCAAAACAAAGTTTACCTACATGATGTTATACTTACTTCGAAAATATTATTGATAATTGACAAGATTTTGTTCATTTTTAAGAATGCACATACAAATCTAGATAATATAGTACAAACAATTTATTGCGATTAGGTAGGAATAAAGAAATATACACTTTTTTTTTAAATGATGTCAAAAAAAGTGTAATGTTACTTTAACATTTTTGTAACATCATCTTTCTTTAGTCCTAACCGCAATAAATAATTATTTGTACTATATTGTCAGATAGTCAAGTAATGTTTTGTGCATAGAAGTTACCAATCCATCTCCGATGGTAATAAAGTTGTTTCGCATGGCAAGCAAAAACATGTGACACACAAATACTGCTTCAGTTACAACATCAAATATGCGGGGAAAATATTTTATGTATCTGGAAATTGAATCGTGCTTCGCAAGCTGCATAGTTGATTCAAGAACGAGATTGGCTATCGACATTTTAACTTACCCTCCTGACCCATTTGGAAACAATTCAATAATATTTTCCAGACTGCTTCTAAACGTAAAACTATTCAATCTTTCTTTTCGGATAACGGGCCAGATACGTGCACTGCATTTCAGATTTGGTTCAAGTAAGTGCATTTATATTATCTTACTTAGAATCTATGTTATTCACAATAGTGCATTTGAGAGAAAAGCATGATCTTTTGACACAATTCAGTCTAAACTTTGAAAACTCAGACTAAAAAAATAATGTGTTTGAACCTACTTTGCCATCCACGATAAAAATACACACATCAAAAGTGTCTAGGGATCAAGTACATTTTAGAAGATTGCAATCAAGAATATATTTTCCAAAATTGAATTCATTCATAATTTATTCAAAATGTGGTGATATGTCATCGATACAGGCATGGGGGATTACACAGAAGACCAATCCAGAAGATTAGATTTAATTTAAATAAATTAATTTTTTTTACAGCTATAAATGTTCTTCATCCCTAGACACTTTTGATGTGTGTATAAAACTGCATTTTATAGTAAAACTCCACATGACAAAAATAGTGTCAGTGATGGCACAGCGTATTTAATATAACTTTTTACAAACTGCACGATTTCAGGTCTGTATTTGTCAGACTTGTGTACCTACACGTGCCCCAGCTTAGTCGAGGAATTACTTCCTTCCTGAGTTAACTGGCAGAGGAAGTGGCGGGTCGGGGGCCGTGGCGGCATGCCCTGAGAGGCAATCGTAACGGGGAAATTGCCAGCATCAACAGCTCATTTCGCTCCAACTGCAGTTATCCCGGCAATGTTGCCGATGCAGAAACATTATGAAACGATCACAACCTTTGCACTGCAGCTGTAGAGGTAATTCAGGTCACAATCATTTGTTTTTTTACTGCAACGCGAGCTAAAAGTTACGCAAACTAATAAAAATACACTGAAAAAACGTTCCTAATAACATACCAATAATTACTCAATTGTAATGCGGAGACATTAGGATTTCTTTGCCGAGGTGGTGTATTTATCGTTCATAAAATACCTAGTGAAGAAACGTAAACACATGAAATTCCAAGACAAAAGTGGTGCTCTAGTAAACACAATGCACGCCGAATTCCATCAATGCTCATCGGCAGATGTACACGTTTTAAATATCTTCAATTATCTCTGAAAGCTAACACCTTATGGTTCAGGGAATAAAGGCGTAACTGGTTCCGACGGCGTGTTGTACGTAATTGCAATAGTTGCCCCAGCAAGCTTCACGCAACCAAAATATCCTGAACTCTCTCTGTATGTAGATTGCATATAACCGGAGTCATTTTAAGAACCCTGTGTTTATGATAGCTTGTCAATTCTCGTGCGAGACAGGATGCTGTGCACCTGTGAGTGAAGCTGGTCGGTGCACCATTCACATGTGGGAACTATAAGACAAGAATGGTTAATGCCTTTTGCGACCGTCGACAACCTTTGAGTTAGCATTTTTGTATTCATACATTTAGACAGTTCTCAGGCTATTAAGTATTTTGTTCATCTGTCCTTTTCTGATAACATACTAAATTAGTGAAACATCAGCATTAATATCTGTAAGTATATTATAAATGCCAGTGAACTAACTGTACGTAATATAACGAGATATTAGAATTTATCAGTAGCAGGAGACAAACGTGCGATTTTAATCCTAGATTAGATTGACATAAAGCTTAAAAACGAATAATCTATAGTTACGTAATTGATTCCTCAGTAAAATATTTACTGATGTACGTTTAATGTCCTCACCTTACACACTCGTACATTAAAAAAAATACATTAAACGGTGATTCAAATTCGGAGCACGGCTTCCGTACTACTACTGCATGATTAACAAAGTAAAAAGTTTCCAATAGCAGAGCAAGGAATCAATGGAACTGTTTCTTTTTTTTAATGTCTGTTGAACAAAACATAAAGCGTGGAAGCCAAAGGGGTTGAATGCCAGCTTTGGAATGCTGACAAAAACACTGGAACTTTAAAGGGATGCCGCGCCTACGCGCCGCCGCCGGCTCGAGACGGCAAATAGAACCATAGACAATGAAAAAAAAATCTAACAAGAACTTTAAACAGCCGTAAGCAGAGAGTTTTAAACCTCTTTTAATACTTCCTTCTTGCTACAATATTACTTTAGTAAAATAAATGTTCGATATTTCAAAACGTATATATGTCTTTGGAAGTGTTTTGATGCATTTATATTATGTAATCAATTGATTATGAGAAATCAATCGAACTATTAATTAAATTCCGAGTGAACGAGGTACATGTGCTTATCTACTACTATCGACCATACTTACATGACATTTTAATTTCATACAATGTTCATTAAGTGGAAATGTGATATTATCAGTGATTGATTTTTTTTACCTGATATACTTCACTATGATATTACAACATCGCCATAAAGATATGAAGATAACTAACAACAGTCTACTACAAAAACTACTTAACATAGACATTTATTTGTCATAAATTGCCTATTTTTATCCAAACTAATAATAAAACAATAAGTATGTATATCTACAATATGTAGTGAAATGAATACCTAAACCATATATATCAGTGCTTCCAGTAAAAAGGGGATTAACTCGTGTTAATCCCTTGTGTTTTAGTGTGCCATTGGAATCAGCGTAGTGAGTTACATAACATAATATATTTATCGACTATCGATATGTCGATGCGATGAGTATAACATTTGCAAAGAGACGGATGGGATGTTAAGATTAGGAACATAAGTTAACGGTTTCAATACAATTAAACTTTAAAAATACACCGAAATATTTGTAACAAAAGACGGTACTTTTTAGAAAACTTGTCCTTTTGCTACCAAGTCTTATAACGATGTCGTTATATATCTATGCAGGGTGGTGACGACGAATTGAATACATGTGTAACCACCCCAGCCCAACTTGTCCCATCATGGGGATCGTAAGAGGTGCCGAGGGAGCTCTCCAGAGAACGGGCAGCAGCAGTCTCTGTGAGTTAAACCACAACACCACTGCGATCGCCAACCCGCCTGCCAAGCGTGGCGATTATTGGCAATTCACCTCAAATTATGGAAATCATTGGGAGAGGCCCTCGTCCAGCAGTGGACGTTATGTGGCTGATGATGTTCTATTTCTATTTAGAGAAGATGAGAGGTGGATATTACGATTAATAGTTACTATTGTTTATTACCTTTATAACTACTATTGTTCGATGCTATTCCTAAATATGTACTTTTTATTTAACGTAGGGGAAATACTACGTTACGAGTATTTCTATAAAATAATATGGCGGCCCCGTAATTGTGAACAGAAAACAGTAATTCTCGTAATTGATATTAATATATCGTACATCGATGCTTAAGCCTGAATAGGATTATCTACGTTCTACACTAACACATCAATCAATATAATATGTGTGTTGATAAAGAAAATTTCGGTTGAAACGTATTCATTTCACTATTGGTAGGCTGAAGTGTCACATCTTAAGTACGAAGGTCCTTTATAGAAAATACACAAAACACAAAGTGTAGTCGAGTATAAGTACGCAAGTACACCTGGTTTCTTAAGTACATTGGTACACACGCAAGCGAGATGAGTAAACAGTGAGCAGTGAAAACAGAACAAGGTTTATACCAGGGCTTGTTTACATCATGAAAAAGCGACTTTAGAACGTATGTCCTAGGCATTGTTATAGTTTTTCCTTTTTTTCGCAAGCATTGCAAGCATTGTTTATTCAAGTCCTGTCCTAAAAACACGCGAACAATGTTCTCCTTAACAAGCCGAAAAAACGAATCCTCGTTTTAAAAATGTACGCCTGGGGGCTTCCCAAATGAGCGCTTCACACACCTTGGTGGTATTATTGCTGGGAACGTCCCGTGCCGGTATACGACATAAAAAGAAAGGAATAAAATTTATGAAGCAGGAGGAGTTTTTGGAGACTTTTATGGCTTCTTAGTTTTTTTTTTTCATATTATGACCAGGATTGAGTGATTGGACTAAAGCTAAGTCGACGTTTCAATGGTCCTAATAGTCATGGAGATGTGAGTTTATGAATGTACTGGGCGGAAACTGTGCAATTTCATACAAGCATCGCCTATATTTTCTGTAGAAAATGTATGAGAGAGTGACTTTACATGCCTAGTCATTTGCAATTAAAATATGTATTTGCAAAATCGCGGAAAATATGAAATAAACCCTTGATGTAAATCGATCACACAAATATTTTCGTTTTATTTCTTATAATGAACACCATCCATTCCATTAAATAACGATGTAGCCTAAGATGGTGCACGCTAGCTTATTAGGCACCTCTTCAACCTACACCACTAACCACACCAACTTTCTTTTAAAAATGCGTGATATCTTTTCAATATCACCGTTCTCTAGCAAGTACTAAGAACTGCTTAAGAGGGCTGCAAGGCGCCAAGTGCTCGCCAGAAAGGGGCGCGATATTGCCACAAAGCAAACAAAAGATCGAAGTCTTCTAGACGTCGTCGTCGAGCGCCTCTATAGAAAATTGTGAAGGACACTTAAACATACTTAGAACTTGTCGAAGAGAAAATATCCATTAGTTATCATTAGAACATATTGATTTATACCGAGCCATCGAGAGTAATATTCAAGGTCATGTTCAACGTCGATATCTGATGATTATATGTAAATAACATTGCATCTATAGATATGGATTCATGGTTGTTATTTAGAAGTTGATGAAGAGACTGATGATAAACTGAACAAAAGAGATGCTCTATTTTACACCTACAAATATTTAAGCCTGTGTGTTTCGTAGCAACTAAATTCAATACTTTATCTCTATCGTCCTTCTGGATGACCTTTCTCTAAAGGTCAACATTAACTTTCTTTGAAATAAATAAGCAAGTATAGTTGCTTTTACGATATATCTACTTGTTAGAGTTGATGACACACATCAAATTAATTACGGTTTTGTGTCTGGTTATTTTGAAGATGGAATAATACAATAACATACACTCAAGTGTATGTATATTCTCCTCTGTATGGAGGGCGTAAAACAATTTAAATTGCGAAATTAGATTTTTAGGTACGCACAACTTAGTTAAAAACAGTTTGGGGAAAATTGTGGTTTTCGATGGTCTATTTTATTTGTCTATCGATTTTACCTTGCGTAACATATTTTATTAATCAAAGCACACTTGTGTACAATATGAGCCCCCTACAATATTATATCTGTTTAGTTATGGTTTGCGCTCACTACGTTACGTAATGTATGTAATGCGTACATACAATTTTATTATTATTGATTATGCGCCAATACTGTTTTCCAGTCGTGTAGGCTAATATGGCTGCCACAATCCTAATAAATAGCCCTGTCGTACCTTTCGTTGAAGAATGGAAACTTGACTCTTGAGTCCCGAACCGAGAGATGATTATCCTATCAAACTTACATCCTCTGATTGAAGAGTAGTTCCCGATGTAGGTCCATCCGCTGGGGGCTTTCTAAGCAGGGGTTGGGCAGGCGGCGCGGCGCTATGAGGCCGGCACCGCCGCCGACAGCCGGGGCGTCGCCCTCTTGCACCATGTCCTCGACACCCAGGGTTGTGGTCAGCGTGGTGAGGCCCACGCCACTGGCTGACGGCAACGTGCTGGGTCGCAGCACTGGGGGAAGGAGAGATTTATTTGGAAAGTCAATAATAATGTACAGTAAAAAGATAAGACAAATACAATAGGGGACATTCATACAGCGATGCTCAAACGCTAACAGAGTTAGTGAAAAAAACAGTATCAATTAAAGAAGTACAAATAGCACTGCACTGCATTTTACCCAAATTTTCGGCTCACATTAGGTAATTTGGTTTGATAAAATTATTTACTTATATGGGGACAAATAAAATTACACCCGAACATGAAAAGTTCTCTAAAGATGGTTAGAGAACGTTTTATATTATGATTGTTCCCTGAGCACTTCCTAACCTGGTTATTAGAACTTAGACTAATCGTTATCATTCTAAATGGTTAGTCATCAAGTAAAAATCTCTTTAACACGTCGGTATTAGGTTAGGTTTACATATTACGCCATCTATTGAAAAATTGTCTTAACACTTTGTTATTTCCTGGATTGGCACGTTGTTTAAAAGTACTCGCTCGGATTAACCTAGAAGTACAAAGTCTACCCTTAAATTAACACCTGCAATCACAAACTACACATTGCATATCTTATCTATGATACCACATAAATTAAGTCTCTCCAAACATTAACTAATGAGGTTATGTGTATGGAAGGTACCTTCCATAGGTATACGAGTGAAATTTTACCTAGAAAAATAAATGTACGTCATACCCAACCATAAACAAAAAACCTTCAGCAAACTTAAGATAAACATGCAAAAGTCAGACATGTTTTCAGTTTTTTTTTTGTTGTTATATTGTAGGTATACGTAAATCCTTTGTTCTGAAAGTACACTTGAAAAATTACACCAATTCTGTTGAGAAATGCTCTAAAAGTCCTTCAGAGATGGCATTGAGCAGTTCGTCCCTGAGCAAAGAGAGCGCCGAACCTAGGACGAGGTTAAGGATCGAGATAGGTCACAGTGAAAACAAGCGCAGGTTCAATAGCACCTCCTGAAGGACGCACACTCAGCTGTTTTGTTCAGCTAGAACAAAAGACGCCTGCAAGGCTTACAATGGGCGTATTCCTAGGTTGAATTTGTACTACTGCTTTTGTAAAATCTTAAGAAGACAGTGGAATCATAGGCTTTTAAAACAGGAGAAGCATGCTATACCAATTTCGCCAAGAGTAATTATATCCAAATGTTGAGTCCATCATATTTTTGGTGTTCACAAGCCAAGTCAGAATAAGATATTCCTTGCTAGCCGGACCCGCAACTTCAGGCAACGTTAGTCGCTATCAACCAGGAAATAAAACAATGGTGGTGGATACATAAAATATTACACTCTTACTAAGCCAACTGCATTGCATCTACTTCTCACAATCTTGTTTGAAGATGTAGTAAGAATGATAACGTGAGCAAACAAACCGCGCAAACACGATTATAATGGCAAGAATAACAATGGCGCGAATCTAAAGAGTCTTGCGGTATGTGCAAAGGTGATTCAGAGGTCTATGATGTCATTATATTGAACGTGACCAAAAATCTAACTAAAGCATACACCTACGTACATAATTTTCAAATGATTGACTTCTAATTTCAAAGAGGACATTGGCTCTGCTTCCATATAGAAATTCTAGATGCAAAGAACGAACAGAAACATTTCTCCAAGCTTGGAATTATTTCAAATGAAATGTTTACATGTCAAATGATTATGTTATTTAATAACTAACTGCCATTCGGTTTCACCTGCCGCGACCGCATCCTGTCTCAGCGTGAAGTATACATACTTATACTACACAGATCAATAAGCTTATAACCTAACCTTTATTAATACACATAATTACTCTGTTAAGACAGATAATGTTCTTCAAACGTGATTAGTAGTTCCTGAGAAATAGCCCATAATTAACCTATTTTTATTTTATCATAGTCTCTAAATATTTCATATTACGAGACGAAACATCACGATACAAAATGCACTATAATATAGACGATATTCAGAGTTTCTTTGTATTAAATATTGTGTAATTCAAGTAGATAACCCTCGTCTATACACTTTTTATTAACAAATAATATCTAATAATAATATGATAGAACAAACTCAACACCAAAATTTTTATAAGACAGTACCAATACATAATACGATATGAAGGTAATTGTACCCAATTAACTCTTTTACATCAGATTTTTTTCATAATAGTTCTTATGCAATTTGACAAACTTGCTGCATAAGCGAACTTTATGAAAAAAAAGACAACTCACTCCGTTATTCTCTTTCCAACAGATCATTTTGAAGAAGAGAATATTACAGTACTTATATTTTTCTGCAAAGTAGCATTTTTCAGTGCGACTGCCAGTACAATGAAGGGTAGTTCGCAGCTGGTTAAAGTGAGGTTCATTATCGCTCGACCTCGTTTTGAGCACTTTAAGCAAAGCGGAAACCGCTCAGTTATTAACTTAAAAAGTTAGCAGCAGTGAGCTGCAGCGAGCGGCAAAACCTAATGCTTTTTTTCCCCCGAAGGAACACATTTTTTTAAGTAAATACAACTTTTTTATTAGAAAAGATATTTACAGGAAGTATTTGCGTTATCGGTCATATGCCACGTTGAAAGTTTGTTACTTGATATTTAGTACGCTACAGTCGAAATCCTAATCCCTTTCGAAGTGTGATAATACCAAAGGTAAGGTCAGTGAACCGTGGTTTAACAGTTCGATTAAATTAGAATTATCTATCATACTACGACGTCGACAGAACGTAACATAGACGGCCACGATGTATTAAAACGTGGCATACCATGTAAGAGTGAATGTAATTAGTAAACTCACTTCATCTTATGTCTAGACCCCTGTGTTACTTATGTATTACTGAGATTGAGAGATACTACTGTCTTCACAGTTCCTCAAAAAACAAAAAAACTGTCAAAAAGTGCATATTGAGTGACAGGTACTATCTACTCTTAAAATTATAGTTTGTCGCCATAATCATTTAGGTTTAACCTCTAATTAAGTCAACACTTGCGTATTTGGTTGTTAAGTTTCTGTAAAATGTTTCTCTGAGTATAGTAGTCTTGTCTTAAATATGTAAAATTAAAAAAAAAAACAAAACATAATAAAATTAAATTTTTAACGGTGTTTAATTCTATAAGTTTTGTAGAATTTAATGCGCCAATAAAGATTATAGACTTCTAAATAAATACGTGTTTTTATCAAAATTGCTGCTATCACAGCAAAAAGCCGTAAATAAAGGAATATCAACGGACTATGTAGGAATTAATGGTCTATCTAGGTATTGTATGTAGGTACGTCATATCGTAGCGATCTCTTAAGTATTTTCTAAGAAGTCTTTAGCATAAGAGGCCACGTTATTAAAAAAAAACTTATTATATTGATAAAAGGTATCATATTACGATACGCAAGTACAATACAATATTATTTTGATAACAACCTCGATACATGCTTTTTAAAATGTTTGTAAATTGGCATTAAGCAATAGCATTCTTGGAACATATTTGTACCGTATTACGTAAAGAAATTTACAGTATGATTACAATTTTGCTGGTAATAAAGATTATATTACAAAAATAGAAACACAAAAGTTGTGTAATCATTTAAATATTATAGGCACTATCCAAGTTCAGATTTTCTTTATAGTCTCTTAAAGTAGACAAGCTGCGCCCAACAGGGGGTGAGCCCCTCGCCGTTATAGGGTTCACGGGTCTTGTGATATACGTGGTTTTCACGATTTTTCCTTCATTAATTCATCCGTATGAGCATTGCATTGCGTACATAGGCTCTGAAAAGAATCCCATTGGTACATGGTCAAGTAAAGCCGATCTCGAACCCGTGACCTTCGATCACAAGTCAAGTGTCAGACTACTGAACCACAAACGGACATCTCTCCTCAACATAATATATTATATTATTCAATATATGTGGTAATGTATAAAATGTCAATAAAAAAAATATTACGAATAATTCTCTAAACTCAATTTTTTTTCTCATTTAATTCATTCAGTACACAAACATTTACTGAGTAAGTTCACTTTAACTTCCTACTACTAATCGGGAATACCTCTAGGTAGATGATCACCCCTATGTACCAGTGGCGTGCACTGGCTTTTACGACAAGGTAGGCAGTAATCCCCAAGGACTGACACCTATGTATAGGTAACTAACTTGTCATTACGAAATATAGGTATCTACATATCTACTTACCCACATAACAGACCTTTGTTAGCCTATGTCGTGAGTACAACAAAAAAAGATCTAGCAATAACTCTGTTATTAGGTCGGGTAACCAAAATACTATGGTAGGCAGTGTCTTTTTGCCTATATGGTGTGCACGCTACTGCTATGTACTATGTAAATCATAAATAGATAAGGTTAGTTGAAGGGTAATACGACAGTGGTAACCTTTGATAGTAAGTCCACTGGGAAAAAAATCCTAATAGACCTATTAGTAGGTCTACTGGGCATGAAGGGTATTCCTAATTTCACGCTTATAGTACCGCGGAAATTTCACCGAAATCCGTTGAGTACAATTTTTATAAAGAAGTAACTTTTTTTTAACACAGTGAAGAAGCGTTTGAACACCATCCTGCCTGGTGTTAAGCAGCGATGTGCTCTACGACATAGCACACTTGTTCATTAGGTAGACTATTCTGCGTTGGAAACACAGAAAAAAAACACAAAAACAAACTACTACTAAGTTAAGGAAGTTCTGCGGTAATTGTTATTTCTGATATTTTCTTTCAAAATAACTCTTTTAAAAAAATAATCCGTTACCTCTGCCAACTCCAATGGAAGACAAGCTTACATTATAAAGCTAATCGTACGATTTGGTCATACATTATTGGGGCCAAGATTACTAGACGTGGAAATGTTACACAACTAATATACAGGTTTCTTACACGCTTTTGACGTCTAAACATAGGTTCTGTTCTCGATAATTATATCAATTCCAACTTTTCGCTCTAATTAATTTTCTTTATGAAATTAAAACAATACGAAGCTAGTACGTCTACATTATTTATGTACCTGCTACGTTATAACCAAGTAAAATATATTGTTATTGATTATTTAAACTTAACTGGTAGTTTTCGCCATGTCATTTAACCACATATATTTTTAGATCAGTTTTTAATGAAACTAAAATTGACATAAAAAATACACTTCAGGCCTTTTATTCCTATACCGAGATAAACAAAAGCACCCCTCGTCACACACCATCCAGTAAATCCATCCTAATATTATGAGAAAGGACATAGGCTACTACTAAGCCGTTTGCGGACAAGAACACATCGCTGCTTAACATCAGACAGGATGGTGGTCAAACGCTTGTTCATAGTGATAAAAAAGGCTACTATATTTTTTATTGAAAACAAATTTTGTAATGCGTTGGAAAAAGGGTTGAAAGGTTGTATAAAAGTATTTTCAGAAAAAGAAGAATAATAATGTATAATGTTAAAACAAATCCTGCCGGGTCAGCTAGTAATACATAAGATATACCGAGTTCACTGTGCCAGTCCCAATTATTACGTCTATAAGTAACAGTCTATTCTCAAATTAAATAACATTACTCCATCATAAAATGCTTTTCATGTTGAACAATTTAATCGACCTACTTAATTATGCTTTCAAAGTAAGACATCGCAAGTTAATTTCAGCTTATTAGCGCAGACACTTCACGTTTCCAACATAAGGAATCATTATTGCAATTCCGAACAATTATTACTACGAGCATGACGTACTTAGCTCGCCGTCGTAGAGCAATAATTGAAATTGTACACACAAAATTCCAGTATATTTTTTTTTCTGGACGCATTATCGGATGATAGCGGCCAGGAAATTGCGATAGTGCGCTTCCGTAAAACGCGATACTTGATTTTGTCAATATTGGCACGCGATTCGTCAAAAAAATATTCGATGTTAGCCTCCCTAAGTTGTGTTGTAAGTATTTCTCGCCGGTAAATTTAAAAAAAAACGTGTGTTACAATCATACAGGTGTTAAGCACACGTGTACAATGGCGAAATACTCTTCTACCGTAAGATTATAATATAACGCATTCTTACTGTAATATTGTTGAACTATCTAGCCTAAATTTTAGAACGGTTATCCTGACCTAATCAACATTGTAAAACTGTTATAACCTAGAATATAAGGGTGTTGGTAGTAAGCGGATAACTGCCCGACTTCCTTCCTATGTTAGTAAGTTATTACAAGACATTTAGTTTTAAATAACCTTTACTTATCGTCATTGCAATTACCTTTTTTCTCCCATGTTGTGGGGTTGAGTGGTAAATAATACTATTAGTACCTATTAAGTCCGCCTATTGTACTTAGTTGCAATGAAGTATTAAATAAATAAATTATGTACTAAAATATATTAGGATTTTTCCCATAATTATCATTTTTCGATGAAAATTATGTTTTGTTAAAATTGATTTCAACTTGATTTCAATGTTTATAATAAGGTATGATTCGTTAATAATCAATAATAACTACTTTCAATATAAATATTTCAAACAAAAAGTGGAATTTAGAATTTAAAAAATCTTTATTATCTTTTCATTCTTTACATAAACTTGTTGAGTTGTTGTTCAGGTTTAATGGCCGTTAGTATTTGTATTTTATCAACAAACGAAACTCTACGGGTTATAGAACTTTCCCGACCTTGAGGCCTTAGGAGATTTGAGCAAGGGTAGAGGGGGGGATGATATTGAACGTTTCAGATGTTCTCAGCAATATCCCTGTCTCTGTCGCACTGTACTTCGTAAGAGCGAGTCAGATATTATCCCGTCTGTAGCACCCACTGAAGGTCACCAAAGCCGGGGCACGTGTACTGTGTAGATAGTACATACCAGTGACACGGATTGATTTAAGTTGAACTTTTATTATAATATTTGTATGTGCGTAGAGTTCATAGTATGATGGTTTGAAACACAAGGTACAAGGTTGAAGAGTACTTTTTCAAGGTCTACACACAGCTGTCTGTTAATCTCAGGGAACATGTAGGTTTCAGTATCTATGCACTTAGGTACCAGATGATTTTGTAATTCTACTCGCCACACCTGTACGTCTGAAGATTCATATCTTTTTTACAAAGTCAAAAAAGATATCTCCAATCCAATTAGTATAGCAGCTGCTAAGGTGGCGCTTACAAACACGAACATTTTATTTTATTACGGCTATTATTTTAGCCATTCATTCATACAAGAAAACATCGAGATGTAGGTATAGGCCTCGATAGAAATGCGTGTGAAAATCAAATCACAAATTGAGTAATAAAAGGAGACACTTGTGTAAAGACAAAGAGATAAGACTGCAAATTGATAACGATAAACAAATAACGTCGTCACTAAGTTCCTCTGCAACTGACTGAGTGCAACGATCTTAGAATACATTGAGTCACTTAATAAATAATGTTTATTCATCATAATATAAATACAAACATTACACATTAATATGCGAGATGCAAATTTATTAGTATATTGCTCATCTGAAATGCGTAAGAATACACATACTTATTCTTTGTAATGTTTCATTAAATGGTGCAAGACGAAACCAACAAAGGTATCATTTGGTCGATAGGTTAGCTACTTATTATCAATACTTCTACAAATAGTATATGCAAGCCACAATTGTCTGAGATGTCCTTATCCTATCCTATAGGGAATATCGCAATATGTTTTCAAGGTTTTTTCCCCCCACACTAGATATTATACACGTGACTTTATGAAGTTTACAGAATAATACATTACAGTACAAAGAAATATAGAGTTACGTGGTATTTGTGAGTTACGTATATGTATGTTATCAGTGCATGTTTTTAACAAAACAAAATCATTCTTATTTCTTCCTCTTAAAGTCTCTACATCACTGTTCAAATCCGCGTCCATAGTCCAATAACTACGCAGTTTCCGCTAATGACTGTTTACAATACTCCACCTCTCTTTGACCCGTGTTTCAGCCTTATGGAAAATGTTCTTACATCGCACCGACAAGGTCAACAAGAGCTCGCTGAAACTGTGACGTCAAACTGCGAAGGCTGGTACTAAAGGGAGACGGAAACTTGATTCTGCTAAACGAACCATTGAAGCTACATAATGTAGATACTAGATATGTGTTAGGAAATGTCGTAGGCAGTATGTATATGGAGGTTAATATGACTAGAAAACAAAGGGCAGGTTTAAGGCCGATGGAGTTATAGAGAAAGAGCTTGATCCAGGTCATAGAAAAAGATCCCAGAGAGACAGATTTTTTTATAGATACAAAATGTGTTTTCCTGTGTATTATTTTTCATTCTGACGTCTACTAGAAGGAAAAACTATGCTAGCGTTGGACGATAATTAAATTTAAAAAAAAATACACTTCACGCCTTTAATCCCAATGAGGGGTAGGCAGAGGCACTTGCTAAAGCAAATACCTACGGTTCATCGAGCGTATTTCACCCAACGTGACAGGGGGTGAGCCCATCGCCGTTCATCAACTTAGTAATTTTAAAGAAAAAACTGCAAGTTAAGCAGTCATAAGTTGTGGCAACATGTAACCGACAAAAAAAAGAATCCAAGGATGCAGAACAGTTCATTTTCAGTTTCTCAGGACCCACACATTACCTATATTTCCTCGCAGAGCAGAAAAGTACACTTTACATAATCCGTATAATCAGCATGGCTTTATCGCGACAAATCCTAGATGTTATCACCTGATGATAGATAGGTATAATACAATGGATCTCAACATCCATAGCTACATGTGCTTTATGAGATCGCGTTCAAGGTAGAAGTAACCTTGAAGATATTATTTCACCAAACTTCTATCCACTCCACTAGTGAAGTAAGTATACAAAAAATAAGTTTGCAAGTATAATATTATGTAGGTACTGCGTGTAAAAGGACCCCGAGCAATGGTGATAGAAACGTTGGACTCGTCAATACGAACAACTTTTACTATGGCGACAATGCGGGGAAAAGCAAAGAAAATTTTCATCTCCAAACAAAATAAACAACTTGCTCGGGATCCTTTTGTACTCTGTATATTATGTATACAATATATACAATAAACGCCGCTCGCGTGTGTACGCGGTGTTTACTTTTGTTTTTATTGCGCTCCTTCTGTTCTTTTCTAAGCGTCCTTATCCGTCTTTCATTTTATCATCTGGTCGATGTGTCCTTCAGATCCGACCTTTACTCGCACGGCTTTTCAAATATACATAGAGAAGTATTCATTCACAAGATACCTACTGCTGAGTAGAATCAACTTACTTTTTGTTGCCCCAATGAGTGGCCTAGGAAACAGGCGTGATATAAGTGCACCTATAAACTTGTTTTATTAGGCTAGAGCCGTGACCAAAATAGCTATGATTTAGCTGTTTTGTCGGATATTCAAGGACGATTGCCTGAGGTGGTCTGTACTATAGAAATAGTATAAAAACTAGGTATATACGTATTGCTGTTTTTTATATTATACTAGCGTTGCTCTGTGGCGTTACCCGTGGGCTTATCGAGTTTATTAATTTGTCGTGAGAATTTCAGAACTTCGGGATAAAATAATGCAGTCTCAGTAGTTATTCCGTGAAGGGGTATCAAACATAACTCACATTTCCACGTCACTTTACAGGTAAAAATATTAATAAAAAACTATTGACGGTAAACAAAATAATGACTATTGTTTATTATGCTGACGACAGCATTATAGGTTAGATGTTTACCATTGAATTCATACAACGACGTCAAATGAGTGTTGTACAAACTAATACATTTACTATTATTTATATACAGGTACCTACGTAATCTTGAAATTATAGCGAGAATTCTTATACGTACTAGAAGCATTTGCGCTAATAACCTGTATTCGTGATGACTCATCGTAATAAATTTAACGTTACTATAGCATGATGAAATCGAAGAATATGACGGATTTCCTTTTTTGAGGTTCGTACTCTTGCACTACAAGTAGGTATTGTATAAAATATTCTGTACTAACTAGGTAAGAGAACCCTGAGTCCTGAATGATTCATTCCTTTTACGATGTTTACGTGAGATAAGAATGGATCTTTCAAAATTCATCCCCTGGGGGGTAACTTTCTATCCCCTAGAGCTAGTAGGGGTAGAAGTTAATAACAGAAAATTTTGGAGTTATGGTTCTATTTATTAATAGAAAATAATACTGAAATTGCACGAATTAAATCGCGACATTAGTGTGTTCACCACCATAGTAGGTACATTATTCATGTGCAGAGTTAGGGCAAGGCAGTTCATCTCGTGTATTCTAATTATACTCATACATTCTTAACGGATATTCAAACTAGATTTAAAATCACACCATTGGAAATATACACTATTTTCCTACCGTATTCAGGCAATTTATGAAGTAGCAACCTAACCCAAAAACAAAATTAATCTCAGAACATTCCCGTTTCGTTTAATCGTCTGCTACACATTCATTCAATGTAAAAGAAGCCGGGCGAAGGAGCTAGCTGGGTTAGTAAGTGGATGCACTCTGCGAACGCCTTTGAATCCTTTACATTTCCCTCTTACTTTTATAAAGTCTTAGACAAGTGAAGCTCGACGTTTTGCAAGTTTTTGAGCTCGAGTGTAGAGTATCCTTCCAGTCCATGTGAAGATTATGCAGAAACTCAAATCTGTGACTGTACCTACTCAAGCCTGGCTTGGGAAACGGGTACTAGTACCGTCTTTCATACCTGGCTATTCAGTTCGAGATCTTCCTGTAGGAACCTACCTATACCGCACTGAGTGCCAAGTCATTTCTGCTATTTCAATGTTTTTTTTATTAAAAGTTTAGCCCATCTGATTACATGACTCTCTCTCAAATGCCCGATTAGGTGGTACAGTTAAGGACTGAAGGTGCGAAACAATTCCGAAACTTTATAATTTTGTATGGTGTTCAGTCAGGCTGTGCTATCTCGCCCCATGTATTAGGTAGGTACATACCATACTAACTAAACGGACTCTTCTTAGCATATCTCACCTTGTGATATATACATACCTACTTTTAACCTACTTTTCTCATCGTAATCGCAAAATCGCTGAATCATGACAGACACTAACAAAATAGTGGAACACACAAAATTGTAACGTGGCATTTCCTCAGTTTGCCTTACCATGTTACGATTCGCACACAAGTCGCGCGGAGTCATGGGGTCACTATAGTTCGAAGACCCTGAAAGGTGTGTCCATCATTAAAGAACGAGGGGTTGAATAAAGGTAAAAGGGTAGGTGGGGTAAACCTATGGGATTTTCCCAAAATAAATCCGATGACGTCAGCGAAGCCTATTTTAGAACCTGTCCGCAAATAGAAGCTTGTGAATTGACAAGCTCATTTAAAATGAAGCGTTATCAAACATAACAAGTGTTCGCATTTAAGTCTTAATAAATAAATTAAATAACATAAAGTAGGTACCCATACACATAATATCTGACAAATATTATGTGGTTACTTAAAACAAATATGCAATTTGTAAGGAAAAACAGGTGTTCAAACTAAAAATGTTGTCGTTTGACAACATGACACCGTAATAAATTTTACAGTGTCTCAACGGCACAGTAGATACACCAACTGTACTAATTTCCATACATTAAAGGTAAAAGTATGGTAAACAAAAATCTTTGACGGTTGTATGTAGTTGCTGTAGTTCCACCTGTCGTATTCATTTAAATTATAAAACGAAGGTATCGGAAAATCCTTCCTTTTTATGATTTTTTGGACGTTTGATTCGACCAATTTGATGTCGCTGATGTCTAATCTAACCTCATGCTTTGCCAATAACTCTAGTTCAATCTTCTGTTTTCACATTTGCTGTAATTTTTTACATAGGTACCAGATTATGATACATATTTTAGAAAAGTGATAACTTTTGTTTAAAGTGGAACCGTTGTAGGTCTAAGGAGTGACGCATGTACACGTACACCATGATCATCTGTAAAAACCCTATAAAACCCTATTAAGCCAAAAAAATTGACCTCTTAACACTATTTCACTCTCAACTGATCGTATATTTTGTTTAAGTATGTCGAATTATTTGAGGCTTTTGAAATGCATTCAGTACGGTATACATAAACAGCAACATAACAGAAATAGTAGAGTAGGATTAAAAGGGAATTTCCGTATACTACGGTAAAGTACAATGACGAAACGTGAATGTTTTTTGCTATTGTTTTGTTTCGGCATTTTTTTCTTTCTTTTAATTATTTTTTTGTTTTTTATTGTGTGTTTTTTTCGAAACAAATGAAATAATGGAACAAAGAACGCTACCATGAACCTACATACAAAATAACGTTTTTGCTAAAAGCCAATAACAGCGGGACATTGCGGGGGAAGTAGCAATCAATATCAGAGGAAACTGTGAAAAGGACCGAGGCTGAGTAGGATCATTACATACATACATGTAATAAATGGCACGCCTTTGGGGTGGCCTATGCCCAGCAGTAAACGTCAGCGGGTTGACATGATATGGTTACGTAGGGAATATGTAGGCGTATTTAGAACAATCCAATGTATTTTTCGAACTAGTTTTAAAGAATGATATTGATGAATTAACAAACTAGTTGTTCGCTTTTAGCAAAGTTTCATAGAACGAGACGTAAGTATCGATTGTATTATTGTGTGTGTACATCAGTAAATTTATCGCAACAATATTTCACGAGTCAAAAGAAAGCCCATTACCTAACTAATGGTGTACCTATTCGCGTGTCAAACCACAATATAAATTAAAAACAAAACGCTACTTGCTACGTAGAAATGATAATAACATAATTTATGAGTGAATTAATTATGCAATAACTAATAAACTTATCCATAGAAAGATCAAAGGTTCCTCCAGCAGAGTGTAACGTGCACGTGTGATTATAGGTTAAGTTCATAAATACTACCATTGTAAAAAGATTTGTCTTTGTAGGTACGTAGGAATTAATACCTACTGATAACATCAGGACTATATATTTACGCAATATACACCTACTACAGCGTGTATCTATATACATTCCAGAAGACAGATATAAAACAATGCACGGAAAATGTAAAAGGAAACCTTGCTGGGTTGTTTTTCTTGTCTATTTTAATTTAAATGAACATCATAATTTGTATACGTTCGAAAAGGGGAAAAAATATATCCTGCTGCGGTTGCCGCTTTCGGCAACCTAATATAAAAGAGGAAAATAGGCAGAAGTGGACCCGACCAGCACACAACCAGCACAGGAAGCAAAGGAAGGAAGCAGAAGTGGCGGCGTCAGAGGGTCATGGAAGAGGATCTGTAGGATATTAACGTATTTGTAATCTGAATTCAACCTAGCATTTAAGCAGTAATTTAAATTCAGTTTTTAGTGGGCATTGCTATGTAATTATGACCGTTGCAAAACTGATCAGTATTTTGATATGTAGCATTCAATTAATTGTACATGATGATAACGATTAGATTTGCACTACCTGTGTACATTTTTGCAAACATCTACCTACGTCCGAGGGAAATTTTATCGATAAAACTGAATTGCCATTGCATTGATTCGTTATCACTATCGAGCAATTTCATCTAGCAATATCCTATCACGTTTTCATTAGACTCGCCGTTCACAGAGCGGAAGAAGATAAGAAAGCTTTCCAATTCTGTTTCATTACCAGTGGGCGGTTCAGCTAGTGTACCTGGCATCTAATTGGAGAGGCAGACCGGATTAGCCCTAGCACCTTTGATCTATTAGGACATCGCCGTGCAGATTTCTCCTTAATACTATACAGGTACAATATTCTTACATTATTAACTATAAAATATGTAGGAATATGTCCTGTGAAACTGCTTAGGAGGGGATACCGTGTTTCAATTCTAAGGGCCCGGAACTACAGTTACATCACACCCAGTGGCGTGCACTGGCTTTTACGACAAGGTAGGCAGTAATCCCCAAGGATTGACACGTATAAGTAACTTGTCTAGGAAATATAGATACCTACATATCTACTCACCCACAAAACACAGGACCTTTGTCAGCTTATTTCGTGAGTATAACAAAAAAAGATCTAGCAATAACTCTATTATTAGGTCGGGTAGCCAAAATACTATGGTAGGCAGTGGCTTTCTGCCTATATGGTGTGCTCGCCACTGATCACACCTAACCTAACACAAACCACCTAGATGAACAAAATGAAAGAGTAAATCTGTAAATAGATTATATATATTAATATAAGAATCTTACGGTGTAGACAGACATATCATATCTATAGGAGGAGGGCATAATACACGCAAATTAAATCTAATATCCTACAATAGCTTATGAATAGGTCTGACTGAAGTCATTTCGCCTGAAATTATAAAACTATTGAAGTGCTCGCTTGTAAACAGTTTACAGTTATCTTGACTAGAATTATTCATAGACTAATTTAACTTCAATGAATAAATGTATGATCACTTTATTGCAAATTAGATATCATACATCGGAGATACGGTTGCAAAGGGAAACGAATAAAGTTTAGGTTAGGTTTTCGACAAGAAATGATAATCTGTGACTCTATTATGAGAACCACACCGTAGTATCAGGGTAAAAGGGCCTGATTAAACACCCAGGTTCACATGTGTCGCTTTAGTATGTTTGTTTATTTTACACAAACGCAATTAGAGGGAGACAAACATTACTTGACCAGTGATCTGAGTTTGAGGGGAGTTTCAGAATACGGTCTTTAGAGATATCAGATTCGATTCCAGCTAGCACAGCGGCTAAATATGAAATTCTAATGTTATGTACGCATTTCAGCTCAGAGTTATGCTCTAGTACCTACCACATTGGCTTACCATTATTGACGTATTTATTATCAATACATAGTACAAAACAAAGTTTAAGAGCGTCTGCGGTCCAAAGAGCGTCTGTGGTCCAGTTGGTCCGATCCTTGACTTGTAACCGGGAGGTCCCGGGTTCGAGTCCGGCTACTGGACGTGTACCAATGGGACTCTTTTTCAGAGCCTATGTACGCAACGCAACGCTCGTACGGTGAAGGACAACATCGTGATGAAACCCGCACACCACAAGGTGTGTGAACCCTATAACGGCGATGGGCTCACCCCCTGTCACGTTGGGTTAAATACGCTTGGTGAACCGTGGGTATTTGCTTTAGCAAGTGCCTCTGCCTACCCCTCTTTGGGATTAAATGCGTGAAGTGTATTTTTGTAGCAATACGCTTGGTGAACCGTGAGCATTCGCTCATTTACTGCAACAACGCAACATCTCAAAATATGACACTGTTGAAATAACAATCTTATTACTATTACTTAGGTACATAGCTCGGTTGTATTCAGAGCTTATTTATATGCGTACGCATTTATCTCGATCGGTATTGTACCTTGTATGCTTATACTTGCTAGGAAACCTAAATATCAAAAATGTTGATCCTGTATGTAAATCGATCCTGTATGTAGATGAAGCGAAAGGGGTATGTCAGGATCGTGACAAATGGAGATCTGCAGTCTCTGCCTACCCCTCTGGGAGACAGGCGTGAAGTGTATGTATGTATGTAAATCCCTTCCAAGTTGGGAATCCCCATGGTAAGATTATTATGTGTGTTGTTGACAGCTATCTCTGCCTAAATGGAATGACCCGCGTGACTCATGTCATACGAAGACGCGTATAATTAGAAACCTTTTTATGCTGAAGGTTCTTACGGATTCAGAACACGGACTTTTAAGCTTTTCTGTGGACGTCAGCGGTTCAATGGCCGCTTTCGATAAGCTGAGAGTAGGTGTGTGTAGTCGTTGTGCTTTTGCATAACATTTTGAAGTGAGATGAATGATTTGCCGGAGCTTTTCCTGCGCAGTATAGTCTGGTGGTCTTCAAATCACAGGGGAATAGGAATCTAATGAACAAGTGTGCTCTATCGTAGACCACATCGATGCTTAACAGCAGGCAGGACGGTGGTAAAACGTTTGTTTATTTATTAAAAAAAATAAAGATGAAAGACGAACTGAGTTTTACATACATATTATACGTC
Source organism: Conopomorpha cramerella (assembly GCA_012932125.1). Lineage (NCBI taxonomy): Eukaryota > Metazoa > Arthropoda > Insecta > Lepidoptera > Gracillariidae > Conopomorpha > Conopomorpha cramerella. Next base: position 61,228 of record SJJU01000394.1, read on the forward strand.
GTGCCCGTTTCCCAAAGGGGTAGGCAGAGATCACCGACCTCCACTTGTCCCGATCCTGGTGAATCTCTTTCCTCTCTTCCACATGCATCCAAATAAAGAGGAGTTTCTAAAGTAAATAAAAACAACTTTTTAAGCAAATATGGTGGGATAAGAGTATATGTATAATTGAGTTAGCGTATGATTCTCGTTCCTTTGTACCTAGATTTATTTAAAAGAAAACTATATATTTAAATTACCAACATTCCGAAGGTTTTCCATCAATTATATTAATAGTTAGTATATTAATAGATCAGATACGTACTGGAAAAAAGCACATTGTAATTATTTATAATTACCACGTTTGTGTATTAAGAGTCTGGCGGTACCAGAAGTGACTGTTACAGTAAACAATTGTGATCACAGTGTCTAGATACATAAGGTTGTAATTCCTGCGCTTAATACAAATCATGAATACAATCTGTAGATTGTCACATGAATTGAACTGGAATGACCATTTCAAGGATACTATTGTCGTACACAATTTCGAACGGACTTTTGGCTCAAAAAGGAGAGGTTACTTTTATTTCTTACTAGAGGATCCGGCAAACGTTATTTTTCCAATATTGATTATTAACAGTGTTGCCCTGCTGTTATACGTACATATATATTATACCTACATATATAAACCTTACTCAAGAATCACTCTGTATATTAATATATAATGTTACATTGGTAGTGGTTGTTGGTAGTGGTTGGTGGGTAGTGGTCAGCATGTCTGCCTCTATTCCATAAGGTCGTGGGTTCGATTTCCACCGCTGATAGGTAATTAGTAGTGATGCGCTTTTACTAGATGTTTTTTTTAATAAAAAAACGCATTAAAATCCGGTGTGTAAAGTTTTAAAGATCTAAGCATACATAGTGACTTTTATACTATGTAATTCATCATCATCAACAACATAACGTCCACTGCTGGACGAGGGCCTCTACCAATGTAGCGCAGGTTGGCGATCGCAGTGGTGTTGTGGTCTAACTCAGAGAACGCTGTTGCCCGGCCTCTGGAGTTCCCTCGGTCGCCTCTTACGACCCAAGGCAGAAAAAGTTGGACTGGGGTGGTGACACATGTGTTGTATTGCCGTAACCACACGGCTTGTTATGTAATTATATTGGTGTATTTATTTACTAGAAATAAAGGAATAAATAAGAAACATTCTAAAGGAAACATTGGTATTTTTTATGTATTGCGATATTTTTTTCACCATAAGAATGCTAAATTATCTCCGTGTATCGGAGAATTTATTTTTTTATGTTTGTTTTTAAAATCTTTATTGCACAATTTAACTATTGGCGGTCTTAATGCTAATGCATTTTTTACCAGTTAACCCAACCAAGTCGTGGTCTAAAAGCAATGCGCATATTTATCGTAGAAACTTCAATAAGATCGAAAGGAATTAAGACAACTTGCTTAGAGATGTATATTTAGCCTTATTGTTTTACGGGCGACAATGTTACATCTGTTTCTCTTTCTGTAATGACTTGGGACTCTCTAGGCATTATTGTTTGAGTTTTCTCTGGCGTATTTTAGATGGAAAGTGGGCAGGATTGCCCGCGTTATACTCTAGGCATTGATATGGCACACCTTCGATGTTTTTCCACAAGAAGAAAAGGAGACTCCTCATTTTACCCGTATATATATTATATAATTATTTTTCCCGGTTCAATGTTTGTTTCTGGATTTAATTTCGCCGTTTATGAACCGATTTTGATAATTGTTTCTGTTTTGAAAAGAACATTTCAAATTTCATACGAAAATCCGAATTGACTATGGCAGACAAGAAAAATCGAAGGGATCTTAAAAAAATCCTAGGGAGTCTCTAGTCAGTCTAATTGAAGTCATTTCTTTTTTTTTCTTTAAAATTATAATATAATAAAAATATTGTGTAATGTATCAATTAGAGTATAAATGTAATGTTTTTCACAGAAATACTATTAAAAAACAATTAAATAACAACAAATGTATAGTGTACAGTTACTCAATAACCGACAACAATAACGGAAGATAAGTTATATAAACAAAGAACAAACCAAAAACTAAGTAGTAAGTAAGCTGATAAAAGCGCGCATGAAATGAAAAACTAATAAATAAACATTACAAAATGTAATGGATTGGTCATTGACTTGATGGCTTCGCTTTAATAGCTATAGCCGTTGTCTTTCTTCCGGTTGTTGGGAGTAGTGACCACACCACGGTGGATACGGTGTGTGTGTAGATCGGGGGACACATTTTAACCCTTAATGAGACAAGGCTACGCAATTTTATGATGGATTTTGAACTCTATTGACGTTTGTTATTCTAATTACTTACTGCATCACATACACTTGTGTGATGTTTATCAGAAAACTACCTTGTTGGTACAACTTGAGATTATTGGTTTAAGTATTTATGTGTCCTGTCACCTGTGTTGTGTAGGTGTGTCGTGTTACATACCGTTTGACGGGTCCGTTGGTCTAGTGGTCAGCATCTACTCTGTAAGGTCTTGGGTTCGATTCTCATCGCTGATAGCTAATTGGATGATGCACTTTTAAGTTTTCACTTTAAGTTGTCTGAATTCCATAATCCAAGTTCTTTAGCTATATTGGGATGGGATGGAGGAAATGTATGTGTTGTTGTAAAATATATAACGAGTAACCTATGTATGTATTTTCTCATAACTTGAAATCTCGCGATCATTTCAGTGACGACATTCATTAACTTCACAATAAGACAGTCGTTTAATTCAAAGTATGTGTTGAGAAGTGGGAATATACTTCCAATTATTTGATTATGTCAAAAACTCAATGGTAAAATTTGTCGCCCATCGTACGATATGTAGAAACCCTAGCAAATGCAACGTAGAAGCCTTTACGTCTGATAAACTAACAAGTACACTATGATTTCCTGAGGGATCATATGAACACTTCCGTAAAAGGACATTTGACATGAAAACACTCGGCTATTGCAAATATTTATTTCTACTGAAAATTCTATTTGTAACGAACACTTGTAAGAACTTTTTGGTTTGGTCTAGTATGAATGAATATAAAAATAATCTTATTTATAACATTACTCTAAAATAAATTAAATTGACGCATATATTAGCTGAAGAACAGGCAGCCAATACTGTTATTACATCACTACTGGGTTGAATTTTATAAGTAACACTTCCATAAATTTTATACTGGAATACCCCAATCCTCCTTTATAAGGTCCGAGGCCTTTTCAGCTATCATCATGGTTGGTGCGTTAGTGTGAGCTGCCGGCACATGTGGCATCACACTGGCGTCAACTATTCTTAAACCTGATACATGATAAACTCTCAGTCGTGGATCAACTACAGCTTCTGGATCATTAGGAGGACCCATTTTGTTGGTGCCACAGTGGTGGTAAATTGTATTCGTGATAGTCTTCATGGCGCAGAACCAGTAGCTGTCGGAATTGAAGACGTGATGAGCGCAGTTTGGCAGCGGTACATCATGGAGCTTACTGCCGTATTTCTGAAAAGCTTTCGTCTTTGACAACTCTATGACTTTTCTTATACCCTTCAGCACCACTTTCTGGTCGTGGCCGCCGTCCGAAAAGTAGTTGGGATATATCAGAGGTTTACTGAAAGGGTTTTTGTCTTTTAACATGATTCGTCCTTTCGACTCTGGAAGGAGAAGCATCGGGAATACCATCCAAGTATCCCTGTTTCTTATAGGACCGTAAACCTTCTGGAATACTTTGTCGTCAATAGAAAAAGCCTTTTGGTAAGACGGCTGCGACACTAAAGACCCAGCTACGAAGAGGAGCTCTAAATCCGGATATCCATTTTTATTTGTTGGATCTTTCGTGTCAAAAAATGCTATAGCTTCCGTGCCACTAGGGGCTGATAGCGGTCCGGAATGAGTAGAAAAGTATTCCAAAATATTTGGGATGGTTGCAACTCGTTCTGATCTGATGGAGTCAGTGGTATTTATAACGAAGGTAAGCCCTCCTAAAGCGTAATGGTCTTGCAAGTTGTATCCCACGGGCAAGTCTACTATTGGTTTGATACCCACTTCTTCTAAATGCTCTCGCGGGCCTAAGCCACTGAGCATCATCAGTTGTGGCGAGTTGATAGCACCAGCAGACAGAATGATTTCTCTTCTAGCTCTGACGATATATTTCTTTCCATTTTTAATGAACTGAACGCCGTAGACTCTCTTGCTTGTCGGGTGTATGAGAAGTTTTGTAACCATTGTCTTCTTGCTCACGTGAAGATTGCGACGTCCGTTTATTGGATGGAGGAAAGCTCTACTTGCGCTCATTCTTGTTCCGTTTTTCATAGTGAATTGTATGATGGAATAGCCTATTTGATTTTCACCGTTATAGTCCATCACACTGCTGCCGGTTTCCACACCTGCTTTGAGGAATGCTTCTGATAGTGGAGTTCTCCAGCTGGGGTACTGGATAGTCATTTCGCCGGAGGTAGAGTGGTACTTGGAGTCCATAGAGAGGCCTGGTATTTGAATGTTTTCGGATTTTTTGAAGTATGGCAAAACGGATTCGTAGTCCCACCCTGGAAACAAGAAAATGCACGTTAATATAATTTTTTTAAATATCATCGTCCGTTGGCGACATAGTGACATAGCAAAAAACGCGTAGAGGTCAATTTCCAAATTTATTTATGCTATAGATATTTTTGCACATAAATAACATATGGTTGGTAGTATATTCATCACATGGTCATGTATTGAAGGTGATTTGACCATGGATGATTAAAATTGCGCAACGTACCTAATGCCGTAGACATTCTTCAAATAATACGTTGTACATTAATCCAAGATTATATGAGCTACGTACTTCCTTTTTACAAGGATTGTTTTTTCAATGACCTATTGTGTGGTATGCTGCCATTAGAGGATAATGATTCGAATCACGCCTGTCTGTTTGCCCTTGATCGTTGAAAACGGGTGTAATGTCTTTAATTAATGCTATAGGTGTACCTATGTATGACCTACACACTTTTGTTGTCGCGAGAAATCATGGCACGCGCTTAGTCCGTAGTCCCTTTCAGTCTGATCACAGTCAATGTAATAAGAAATCTTTAAAAGTGTTAGAAATATTTCACCGATTGCCGTATTGTGTGACAATAACTTACGACCACATTGCACGTGTACTTTATTGTAGAAACGCTTTGTTGTCTAGATTTTGATTACGTCTATAGTTAATGTACTTTTATAATGTACCTAACTTGAACTTATAGTTTGCCCGTGCCAAACATGCACAAGAATACAAGAATATACGATTAACACATATCATGGTATAATTTATCCCGCATTGCACGAACTACAGACCAGACCACTAGACCCATGTGAAACATCTTTTATTCGCGTGTTTTGCCGTTGTAAAATCATGGTAAGACATCAAAGTGATGTCGGTTTACTTTGGTTGAGGTGCAAGCATAAGCTGTACTTATTAAACGAGTACTATTTCCCCACCTGGATTGCCATTCTCTGCCCACCGGTCGTAGTCCCGGCGATTGCCTCTGGTATGCATCATGGAGTGAAGGATTGATGAGCCGCCCAAAGCGCGTCCTCGTGGCCACGCGCACCGCCCGCCTTTCATGCCGACGCAACCGTTTTTCTGTAAATAAATATGATTTATTCATGAAATTAATTCGATGTACATTTATTTCTAATACTAGAAGGTACGGAAAGATAGATAAAAAATCCAGAAGACCCTGAATCCAGCAGATTACTATTTATTGGGTGAATGTAACTCCATTCAAGCATCCTTAGCTTTGTATAAGTATCTTTAGGGAATACCTTCCTTCCCGCCTGTCGCCGTATATCAAACGTAATATGAAGAACATAAAGTCGCACCTCTCTTTCTGAAGGCTGGATACCGCTTCCTTCAGTCTTGGCAAAAAGACATTATAACCTTTTCATTTCACACATGCAAGCTTTTTTATAAAGTGATTAGTTGACGTCATACTATGTTATCTTTTATTATTGCATATAGGGTTCAGTTAAAACTAAAAATACCACGTAATTTTTTATATTCCAAAAAACCCTGGTACATACGTCAAAGCTTTTTTTGTGAAGTAACCGAAATCACAGGCGTACGTACTTTAAAGCGTTTAGATTTTTTTATCCAGTCACTGAGGGTTTTTACGCAAAATACCGGTCTTTTAAACTTGAATATCATGTAGGCAATCGATGTCCGAGAAATGCTAAATTATTTAAATGTTTTGATTTAATTAATATTTATTGGGTCACTTTCGTCAACTGGAATTTTAAACAAAATTAAAGATTAGTATTGTTTTTAATACAAAAATAATAGATTTTCGCTTTATGATTACAAAGTGATGTAGACAGAGGCACTTGCTAAGCCAATGTTCACAATTTTATTTAACCGAACGTGATGGAGAATAAATAATTGAATCATTAAGTCATGACAAAATTTGTACTTTCTCAAATGACTAGTCTAAATCGGTCTTAACATTTTTACGATAAAAAATATCGTTTTTAATAGAGACAGAATTAAAATTATGTAGAGTGATTTTGCCAAAAATAGTAGATTAAGTTTGTCAAAGGACATCTGTGGACGTCTATGGACAAGAATGTTTAATACATAAAACACAGAATATAATGGATACGTTTTCGATGTTTAGGATGTGGTTAAGTAGCTTTATGTTAAAATATTGGTGTCACTGGCCGTGGTGTTACTATCTTGACCTCACGAGCCTACGTGCCACGCTTCATGTAGGATACTGAAATGGTAATATATACATACTCAGACTTAGATCTTAGGCCCGTGGGGCATGCCAAAAAAAATCTCAAAAAATCTTGTTATTTATTACTATACTATCTATCTTCTCAAAGTATTCACCCTTGACATGTGTACAGTTAAACCAACCTTGGAAAATAATGCCAACCACACTTAACTCTCTTTAGGTATCATAGACATCTTCAAATTATAGTGGACCAGGGCATCTTCCTTGCGCTCAAACCTTTATTTTTGGTAACAAACAGTATTCACAAGGTGCCAGGTCAGGAGAATGTTGAGGGGTCTTTGGCAACAAAAAAAAAAGTAGAGTGTTTTAGTAGAGATGTCGGGCGCGGTGTTGTCGTGGTTCCAGAGAAGATGCTGGATTCCTGACTTGGGCGTTTCTCATACAAACTATTGGAACTTGTGTAGCATAACTGTCATTGTACTAACTACAGCACACTCAACTGCAGCATTGAAATCTTTAATTCTACAGCACTGAAGTGGAAATATGTCATATGTTACAGAACAACAATGCGACAATCTGACTCTATGTGCTTGGTGATAAGTGACATTTGTGGGTGTCGGTTCATTTTCAAAACACAATACAGTCGAATACAGCTTTGATTCAGTATGTTATGTAATGTGTGGATTCAACCATGTTTTGTTAATTAAGTAAGGTATATCGTAGACTTTTATCAAAAGTTCAAAATACTCGCTGGCTGTAGTTTTCTTTTTTATAATCATAGTTATTCATAGCTCTTAAATCACGTCAAATAAGTTCCATCTTTGCAAATAAATTTGAGCAAGATCATCTTTACGATAAAGCTTAAAAAAAATTGCTTTTCCTACTTAAAATATATTCAGTGTCCTGTATACCTGTCATTGATAATTCATTGCGTCTAAAAACTTTTGGCATGCCCCTTAAATGACATAAGGCAATTAATATTGATAAGAAATTAATAATAGTAATTTATTGACAAAAGTACTGTTATAGGTCATGAACAGGCGCCGTTATTCAGCATGTTCGAAATATTTTTTTTTTGTGTTTTTCAACATCCTACGTACCGATATCAATAATGTTTATGTTTACACTTTTAGGCCCAAATAAATTACAGATTATTTTCTAAAAATATCTGATATGTAGTGGAAAATAAATACCATAGTTGTTAATGTCCATAAAAATAAGCCTATAAATTTTATTGCAAACACAAGTACTATTCACTCGTACATCATTAGCTCGCCGAAACCGCCGTTGAAGCAAAATATTTGTAATTTAGTATTTAGGTTACTAAAGATGAATTGTGTAATGTGTTTAGTTCCGTTCAATTTATTCAAAATATTTATTGTGGCGATATAGAAGCTTTCATAATACATAATACAAATTCGATTCGATAAACACTATCCCCCTTACCAATAAACGCGTTGTCACTTACACAACGGTTATTACAGGTCTACTTGAACTAGTTATTCCGTATTTGACATACAACTGACAAGTTAAGTTGAGCTTTGTATATCTTCAAAATAGCAATTATTAGTAAGGCCCTATAAGTGGAATTCTACTATCCAAGGCTCTTAAGCAATTTGTTCATCAACAACAGCTGAACATGGAAATGATTGAGCGAGGCCCTCGTCCAGCAGTAGATATCATGTGGCTGATGATGATTATTAACAGTGTTTTCTGCTATTATACACGTGTATTATACATATAAACCTTCCACAAGAATCACTGTACCTAAAGAAATCCGCATCAAAATCGGTTGCCTAGTTTTAAGCCAAGTTACTAGCTTGCACTTTGGTACATTTACTAGCTTATTATTATTCGACATTATTGTTTCCTTTCGAAAAACACACACGAGGAAAATTCATTTTATTTATGCTCAGTCAGGGGCATTGATTTTGAATTCTGCTTCACAGCCTTGTGACTCACTTTATCAAAATGACAATTATCTACCTACATACATACACATCACGCCTGTCTCCCAGAGAAGAGATTACATCTATTCATTATATCTATCCCCATTTTTTTTTCGGAGGGGAAATCCTTTATGGATACCCAGTCTCCCAGGGGAGGGACTAGGTTATGTCGGACTCTCACCGACTAAAACCCCTCCGGTGGTCGTCGGCGGTGCGTGTCGGGTGACTCCGGGATCTCCTAAGAACGCACCGGTGTCACCCTCGCACTGCGTTCTGCAGGACTCGTCTCAGATTTGGGGAATCCGTCCCGGTCCCCCGTTCTTTGTCACTAATCTGGGCGACAGCATGGGACCAGACCACGCTGCCGCTCCCCCACAGGGATTGTCATTAGGTTTGTCTGGGCCCCTGCTCGAACAACCCACAACCCCCTGTCATTTGTCTCGATCCTAACATACCCCTTACGCTTCATCTACATGCATACATTTCATACATGATCTCCGGTTTCGAAACTGGATTCATTCACTGACTTCTCCTGCCTGTCGTTTATTCCGGTTCCTCAACCGGCTTGTGCGTGAGTCAGTTTCTTAGGTATGTATATAAATTGGTATGTGAAGCGAGGTCTGCTGTTTTTTTTTTGTGTTTGAATTGGTTTGTGCGACTATTATCGGGGCGATGAACGTCTGAACTCCGAACCGTATAGAGAAGTTGTTGTCAACCAAATTTTAATCAGCTCTATGTTTACAAGCCGCCGGACTCTCCTAGCAATATCAATACATACCCCCTTATCAATAAATGCGTTATCACTTATTGGCTATGTTCAAAGCGATTAGTGGCAGACAGATAACGACCGCAGCGCACAACACGGCAGAAATTGGAAACAAATGATCAGCTGTCAAGTGTTGATTGCAGTACAAAATCAAAGCAAAGAAATTGACCATGACTGTTGTTGCGTTGTTAAGACAAAGTTTTATGCTTTGTCTCACTCTAATGGCAAGTGTGAAAAAGACACAAATGCGCCTCGAGAGAACCTATATAAGCTTAATTAAACGATCTATTCCATACATTTATTATATTCCAGTTCCAACGCAGCCCACCCCTTTATGCCCGCGGATTCATTGTCATTCACTCTAATTAGCCATTTCAGCCAAAGGGCTGTTTTAAGCTTTCTACCCATCCATCATATTTGCACTGCCGTCCACTGCAGGACCTCTTAGTTGAGATCAAATGTAATAAATATTCTTGAATCGCTATAAATATAATATTATAGCGATACAAGGATATTTGGCGCGTGCGTGCGGAATAATCACTTGAATGATTTCATGATATTAGGTGCTTTATTAATGCTCTGTAATATTGATATGGAGTGATGATGATAAGGAAATCAGGGTGTATGGGGTAATGTATGGGGTTCAGCTAGTACTGGTTGAAATCGTTACTGTTTTCATTAAAATTATCTGCATTAAACTTTTGTACATAAAGCACAATCGTGACCCGCGAACCTTCACACTTTAAACTAGGAACTTCTTCTTATAAAGGCATAAATGCACATGCTTCTGAGGTCGTCGTGAATTCCTTTTGTGCCTCATAAACTTGTTTAAGAAGATACATAATTTACTGCTTCAATGCTATCCAATACAAGGCTTTTACTTTTTTTTAAGCATGTCGCATACATTCACAAAATACATCCTAAGCTAATGATCTGGGTAGTTTAGTGGCATTTCTCTCAACACATATACGTAACGATAGTCAAGCCCGTTTTATAATGTTTCAAAAATTTTTAAAGGAAGCATTGGGTGTGTGCACGACTGTGCCAATTTTATAATTAGTATTTTTATATCAATTTTGTTAGTGTTCATTTTATAGTTTTTGATCGACATGTATAAAGGTGGTGGTGGTTTTGGTTTTGGTGGCAACCAGTTTTGTTACAATAATATAAGAACATTTATCAGTGAACGGACGTTGTTTTTCTATATCAATCGGGAACAAACGGGATTTAGATAGAATAGGGCAGCGTTCGGGCAAAGGGTGCGAAAAGAATTTGCTGGCGACGAGTTAGCTATCTATCAGAATAAACCTACAATTCAAGCCCACATCTCACCTGAATGCTCCAATGAGGAGATTAAAAAATCTATCAAAGATGGCGGGAAACGAAAGAGATGCAACTACGTTAAAATGTCTTTTGATTTTTGTGTTTAAAGAAAATACTCATTAGGACGCGACATAAAACACAATTACTCTGTCATTGGATCACACATCGAGGGATTTATACAAATCGTAATGATTACGAGCGCCTGTGGTCCAGAGCGTCTGTGGTCCAGTTGGTCGGATACTTGACTTGTAACCGGGAGGTCGCGGGTTCGAGTCCGGCTAATGGACGTGTACCAATGGGACTCTTTTCCAGAGCCTATGTACGCAACGCAACGCTCGTACGGTGAAGGACAACATCGTGATGAAACCCGCATACCATAAGGTGTGTGAACCCTATAACGGCGATGGGCTCACCCCCTGTCACGTTGGGTTAAATACGCTTGGTGAACCGTGGGCATTTGCTTATTAAGCAAGTGCCTTTGCCTACCCCGCTTTGGGATTAAAAGGCGTGAAGTTTTTTAATTATTTAGTGTGTAACGCTTACGGTGTCTTGTCATTTCTCTCTTGGATCATTGTGCTAGGAGGATTGGTGTATGAGAGTTTGAGGACGTAATAGTATGTACACGATTTTATAAATTGGGCAGGTGGTAGGTACAGGTAAGTTTGGTGCACAACAAAAAAAAAACTGACTCGTCATTAAAATTTGCAATAAAGAAAGATACAATATGGTTTGCCATATGAAAACTGGTATCGTGGAGGCCACTTCTTGACTGTCACCTTGGGAGATGATTTAGCTCCATACTAGGTGGTCTTGGAGAAGATTTAAAATTAATTACTTTCTGATAACTGCAAAAGGTAAGCAGTACATGCCAGCGTTTTATCACTTACTATAGAGTATTGTTGGATCATTTCCGTGTTTGCAGCATACTAGTTTCATCTACGCAATAAAACCGTTATTTAGTTTAACTTAAAGCCTTGGCTTTACAGGAATGATTTGCAGCCTATTACAAGTCAACCGTCATGAAGAATCAACCATTATAACATTACGAGAATAGTTTTAAAAAGCTTGACAGGAAGAGCGAATAACGTATATTGGATTATATTGAGAAAAAAGGGAAGTGATCTAAATGCTCATTTCTTAAAAGTAAATATTGCCGTGTGGTGACGGTGAATAGAATACATGTGTCACCACCCCAGCCCAATATATTCCGTCTTGGGTTGGGAGTCTGTGCGAGGTGACCGAGCGAACTCAACTACAAAAGACGGACAGCATCGCTCTCTGTAAGTTAAACCACAACACTGCGATCGCCAACCCGTCTGCCAAGCGTGGTGACTATTGACATTTCCACCCAAATGATGGAAATCATTGGGGGAGACTCTCGTCCAACATTGTTATGTGGCTGATAATGATGAAAAGAAAATTTAGTGGACGGTTTGCAAAGTTGAACCTTGGCGAATAAACCATGTAATCGATATAATATATCATAATATAATACCCGGTTAAAAAAACTCTAAAACAACAACTGTTGCGCGACCGTAGCGTGACAAAGCAATTTCAAGTATTAAAAATACGTCCACTAATTAACGTTTTATTTTTTATGAATACATTGGTAAGTAGGTGGTTTCACGTGCTTAGGTACGTCATTTAGACACTACGGGCAACGTAACATTACCTATTGTCCTTGATCATATTATTGTAGTATTTATATGTAAACTCACTAAACAATTTTGGTCTAATTTTCACGATGCTATAAATTTTCTTAAATACACACATCATAAGTGTATCAAGTACATTTTAGAAGATTGTAATCAATAATATATTTTAGAAAAACTGAATTCATTCATAATTTATTCAAAATGTGGTGAAAAGTCATTGATACAGGCATGGGGAATTAGGTAGGAGACCAATCCAGAAGATTAGATTTGACTTAAATAAATTAGATTTTTTTAGAGGTAAAAAATGTTCTTGATCCCTAGACACTTTTGATGTGTGTAGTTAAGTTTATTATTCCTAATTATCGTATGTAATAAAAATAAAGTAAAGGCATGGTTTGGTTCAGTGTACCGTTTTGAATATCTATATCCTTACTAATATTGAAAATTAGTCAGTAAAGTCTGTCGCGTTTTCATGCCAAATCTTATGAACTGATTTCAATCAATTTCACGCCAGTCAATTAATTTGGTACACAGAATATATTTGTAGTCTAAAGCCTGAGAATGGATATGACAACAACATTTATAGACAAATTTACAATCTTAAATTATTTGTATAATAAACAATTGAAAGTTGGGTATGGCAGAAGAAGCATAAAAGTAAAGTCAATGCCGTAGAAATGCGGTCATTGCGGAGCATGAAAGGGCCTAGACAGACAGACCGCATTTCAACTGCAATCCAACCGCAAATTGCAGTTCAGGTGTAGTTTGAATGCAGTCGGAGTGCAGTCGTGTGAACTGCACACAGACTGCAATCGAACTGGACGGTTGGTTTGCAGTTTTATTGCAGTCGTGTCAACTGCATTCAAACTGCACCCGAACTGCACCATACCCACCCGCCCGTACGCTCTGTCCCCCCGCGCATAGAATCAGTAGCAGAAACAAGGTTAGAGTGAGCGCAGTTTGAATGCAGTTGACACAACTGCAATAAAACTGCAAACCAACCGTCCAGTTCGATTGCAGTCTGTGTGCAGTTCACACGACTGCACTCCGACTGCATTCAAACTACACCTGAACTGCAATTTGCGGTTGGATTGCAGTTGAAATGCGGTCTGTCTGTCTAGGCCCAAAGGTGTGACATTGAATGACAGGATAAGGAATAGTGTGATAAGGGAAAGTTGCGGTTTGAATGAAGACGTAGTGACCAAGATTGAAAAGGGCATGCTTCGGTGGTTTGGGCATATGGAGAGAATGGATGAAGTCGATTGACGAAAGAGATTTATATGGGTGATGTAATGGGCCGGGTGAGTAGAGGTCGCCCCAGAAGGACATATAAAGACCAGATTGGTGATGTCCTGACCGAAGGTGGCGTGAAAAGTACTCGAAACCGGAGGTCATGTATGAAAAGGTGTATGAATGTAGATGAAGCGAAAGGGGTATGTCAGGATCGTGACAAATGGAGATCTGTAGTCTCTGCCTACCCCTCTGGGAAACAGGCGTGAAGTGTATGTATGTATGAATAAAAAATTTAATTTGAAGTGAATTTTCTAATTGTAAAGATAAAGGTGAAATTTTCTTTCGATGACATTTCGATTTTAAGACTTAAAGGGAATTATCGCATTTACAAGTACTCTATCGTATGAGTGTGTGTACAATTACACTACCCATTCTTATCTATAACCAAAATATGACCTCTGATTTTTCGCTGAGCTGAGAGCATTTCCATTCAGATTACTTTAGTGGACATTCAACTCAAGACAATAGAAGGTTTATTGTTATCTCATCGACGGGCGGGATGTGACCCTGAAAAAGTGTTAAGAAATGTGGGGCATGGGTCAGTTATTGGATCGTTTCGAAGTGGTAATTTTCTGAACGCTTCCATGTTGGATACTGCACGTTAACTCAAAGTTGATAAAGTAAGTTGTCAAGTTCATAATAGCCTTCGTAAAGCGTTTCTCAATTCAAGTGCAATCTCGGAATAATCAAAATATATTAATAATATTATTAAGAGGAAACATTTGTTTATTTGTTTGCACTGACTATATTCCCATACTGATGCAACGATCTAAAAAAATCTTTCCGCTATTTCTAATGAATATTATCGCTTAAGTTCAGAAATATATAATATATATAATATATTATATAATAATAATAATAATATATATATAATAATATATACACTTCACGCCTTTAATCCCAAAGAGGGGTAGGCAGAGGCACTTGCTAAAGCAAACCCACGGTTCACCAAGCGTATTTAACCCAACGTGACAGGGGGTGAGCCCATCGCCGTTATAGGGTTCACACACCTTGTGGTGTGCGGGTTTCATCACGATGTTGTCCTTCACCGTACGAGCGTTGCGTTGCGTACATAGGCTCTGAAAAAGAGTCCCATTGGTACACGTCCAGTAGCCGGACTCGAACCCGGGACCTCCCGGTTACAAGTCAAGGGTCCGACCAACTGGACCACAGACGCTTAAGAGCGAATACAGAAATAATTCAGAAATAATGTTTATGAAATAGTTTGAAAACTTAAGGAATCCGTATGAAATTTGTCGATTGACTACCTATGCGAAGCCGGTGTTGACAGCTAGTATACTAAATATATGTTTCAAGAAACTAATGAGCGGATCTAACCTTCATTTAACACTTGCGAATATTTTTGAAAAAAAAAAAACAACATATTATTTAGGTACACACACAACAATTGTACAATGACTATTAGGAAGCCGTCAATCAATAGGTAAAAAAAAACATACGCAAGTCTTTTTGTTATTTTTCTAATTTCGGTAAGCTCGTGACAAGGCTAAAAATACTACAGAGGTTATGCAAATATGTAGGTACTTATTAATTCGTAGCAAAATATTTTTAGCGGTGGTATTGGTGCGTATTAATTCAACCATTTATTGTGAAGAGTGCATTCCAACGATGTGGAAAATTAGGATGTAGGCAGTGGCGGGCCGTGAAATTTTTATCAGGGTAAGTTGTCTCCTATGAGTAGGTACATACGACACTAAAATAACATTAAGTAGGTACTAATTTTGAGCCAGATTACAAAATATTTCAATAGAAGATCACAACATTAATCACTAGTTTAGCAAAATGAATATCTAATAATTACGTTGATACATTTCGTAATTTACAATACCTACTGACTAAATGTGTTATAGATACCTAACTACGCTAATTGTTTTAGTCAATTTGTCAGGGTAAGCAGAGCTTATTTGCTTCTATTGATGTACCGCCCCTGGATGTAGTAGGATAATCTTTGTAGATCACAAGGGTAAATCCGTTGTGAATACTCCGTCGTTGACAAGCAACTAATAACAATCGCTGTCGGCGAGGGAAGTCGCTGGGGCGGATACGTCACCGTCTGCCCCGAGACTCCGGCTCGGGGCGGTCCTTGACGTCCACTGGTTTCCTACAGTTTCATAGAAAAATGAGCGACTAAAATGGGCTGCTGGGTTCTACGACTTTGTAATTTGTAGAAAAAGAATTGTAAAAAAAATATTCGTGACTGTACGTCGCTGCTGATACCTTTTAGAGTTTATTTAGTTACCCACCTTTCTATATTTTTATAAAATGAGGTTTTATTTACTGATCAATTGAGTGAATGGCTTATATAAAAAAACGACTGTTTAATTTGGTAGTATTACCTATATTGGCAGATAACTTTGGCTGCCAACTTCACACCGGTCCCGGAGTCCAAAGTCGGACCGATCGCTTGAGCGGGTCCTAACGACAGGCCTGGGATTCTATCCGTTTGATGTGATAATCAGGAGGCCATCCTCCAGACCTAGGCAGTAAATAAGGACACTACTCCGTTCGCTGTGTCCATGGCGTTGTCCGAGAGGATACCCCGCCCCACATAAAAAAGGTTATGAGCGGAAAAAAACGTATGCAATGTACATTACTAGTAGGTAATAATCACAATACCTGTGGTTCTGTGTAGTATTGCCAGTTAGCGTTAGTGAACTGCAGCATGGTGGCCATGACCGGTATGTCCATGATGATCTGCTCCTCGTCTCCAGCTTCGATCAGCAGCACCTGCCAACGTCACATTTACATTAAATGGTATAGATGTAAAGGGAAAAGAAGATATCGGGCAAACTAAATTATATTTTCAGGATGGTGGTTTGACCACCATCCTGAACTGTGTTAAATAAAATAATTGGTAACTGTGTTAAATAAAAAAAATAACTATCTTACAGATATCTTCAGATGGGATCATGAGTTTAAATATAATTAACCTTCATGATTATTGGTTTTAAAATTTTAGTAATAGATCTAATTATGAAAACCTATCTGTTTAGTCGGTGCTGTTTCTTTAGGCAGAGAAGTAATGAGCGAGAATATGATTTTTCTGAATTTTCATTGACTTTTACTGTAGAACTTTTCAATTAACTTCAACAAAAAATTAATACGTATGCGGCACGCCCGTTTCCCGGAGATCACGGACCTCCACTTATCAGGATCTTGGCAAATATTTTTCGCCTCTTTCGCAATCCTTTTTAATTAATATTCGTATTTATTCCTATTTATTATCTAACTCCGGCTGTTGACGTAAACCTTCTATTGTCTTAAATCGAGTGAGAAAATGTTCATAAGAAGATTTTCTCAAAAACTATGTGCTGGAAATCTAAATTGATTGGAACTTTTGTTACCATTCAATCCAGCACATAATTTTGCCCCATATTTACTTACATATACTATACATATATATTTACAAGTCTAGAGAACAACCAAAATTATATCTATTTGTAATTTTTTCTACAAACTCATGATCTATATCGTTTATTTAATATTAATAATATTTGTCTTACTGCTTGACTTGCGTGTATGATAACTTACATACAACCCACACACCTTTTTGTGTGTAGGTTCTTTAATTTTTATCAATGAAAATTCTCTGCCTATTCTATTCTTGTTATATTTCGGATATACGCGTGAAATTATGTATGTTTTGACTAGTAATAAGTAGACAAATACACTTCACGCCTTTGAATCCCAAATCTGGATAGTCAGAGGCACTTGCAGCTAATGCCTACGGTTCACCAAGCGTATTTAACAAAACGATGATGAGGATGAGGATGAGTTCGTTATATGGTTCACACACACCTCATGCGATATTGATCACAAACCATAAAGTAATACGGATGAAATTGAATTAGGGAGAAATAAAGTTTAATAGGGCCACAGTATTTCCATGTTGTCTCTCTCCGTCTCAAGCCTAGCTTCGAATCAGATATTATTATAATTGTTTCCTACACATAAACTTCATTAAAACCCATTAAAACTTCACTTATGCTAATGAGGCTGTATTCATTACTATGCTTGCAATAACCATCTTAATGCAATACCGGGCGGTACATTGTTACAAGTAAATCACCTTGACCCTGTCTTTCGCCTATCTATTAAATGGCATGACATAATGCGACTTCCGAACTCCAATTGGCCTATGATACGCTTCTCCCTCACCCTTGAGGTGAGGTCAGCGCACTACGTGTGCTAAGTCAAGTATAACAATTTGCTTTACATTTTCCGGCCTAGGAATCTATTTATGTGACTATTGCGTGATTGACATTTCTAACGACGATTACTTTGTTTGCGCCTGCGGTATTATATTGTAATGTTGTATTGTTTTATCGTATTACGCGCGATATGAACGATGCTAGGCGTATGTCCTTCGTAAGTAACGCGTGCATTTATTATATTCATCCAATAACCGGCTATTCGGCTGTTTATAGCCCTAATTCTAAGTAGGATGGTAATATGATGTAATAGGCCCTTATTGAGGGCATTAAACTTGTTTTACAACATTGTTTAAAAAGTTTACTTGCCAATTTTAACAGCAATGTATCTTGTCTTCTAATTCAGGACATTTATTATCAATTTTCCTCAAGCCCTAATTGACTCGAGTCCTCTTGCCTTTTTATTCCGGATTCAAGTATGTGTAATTTTTCTTTACATATAAGTAGGTATAGTTTTTCAGCCGTACTCATAAAATTTAAAACGTTAACTAAATAGTTATCGACTATAACTATTTAAGAATATCGACTACGACGAGTTTTTCCGTACAGTCAATAATATCGTGTTTCTTACGTGTCTCTTACTCGCAACGTGTACTTCAAATGAATGTCATAAGACAAGAAGTATATATTTGTTTCCTTGTGACATTTTAAAAGCTTTACCTAATTGAAATTTTAGTTAGCAAAGGAAGTGCCGTTCAAACTTTTTTTCGTCGACTTACGCAACGCTCATGAATAAGGTGATGGAAACCATTGTGAGCGAAGAGGCTTACTAAAAGGTGCGTTAAGAGTCATTACCGATCTAGAAATCTGCAGTTATCAATGGTCTCTGCCTAACCCATCATCATCATCATCATTCTAGACGAGGACCTCCTTAATTATTTCCACCATTTAGGGGGGAATGCCAATAATCGCCACGCTTGGCAGGCGTGTTGGTGATCGCAGTGGTGTTGTGGTGTAACTCACAGAGAGCGCTGCTGTCCGTTTTTTGGACACTTTCCTCGGTCGCCTCTTACGAACCCCACGACGGAAAAAGTTGAGCTGGTATGGCCGCATATTATGTATTTATTCTATTCGCCGTCACCACACGTCTGCCTAACCCATAATGGAATATCTATGGTGATGATACCTACAACGGCCTCGCTTGGGGAGCGAGTCCACGTTGCGTTAAATACGCTTGGTGTACCGTGAGTATTTGTTCTTCGCAAGTGCCTCTGCTTACCTTGCTTTGGGAATAGAAGGCGCTAAGTGTATTTTTGTTAGTGTTATGAATTATGTACGTAATGAGGTTGACTAAGCATTATTTTTGCACTACTAACTATACTCAATTATCAATAAGTTTATTGCGTTCCACAATGGTAGGTATAAAAGTAGAGGGACCTATATGTGTGTATTGACAACTAAGCTGACTGACTAAGCATTACTATAATAATTAAATTTATTCAGTTACTCCTTAAGGTGAAGGACGCTGCAGTTTTTGTTGTTCTTTTATTCATTTACATTCTCAGAAATGTATTTTTATAATATCGTTTGAAGTTTGTTTTCATTATATCTTAATTTGGCACGTATTTTTGTTAATGTTCGTACATTACTGTCATCAGGTTTTCTTTAGCTTTAGTGATTAATCTACTGGTTGTTTTGGCTTTTAATTTTAATGTTTTCAATACTAACATCATGTAGATTATTATTTGTAATGAGTTTTGAATGTTATTCTTGTTTTTAAGTAAATTTATGAGTCACACATGTTGTTATACATTTTGAAGCAGATTTGGCTATCATTGATAATCTAACATTAAACTATGGAAAAACTACAAAGTTACACATTTTTTATAACGTTCGGTTATTAGTACCTAGATTGTAAGGGTGTTTAAATTATAAAGCGTACATTTATATGGTTATATAATTTGACCTAAGCATGATCCGAGTTCGTTTTTGTATACATATATCACACTTTCTTAAAGAGCTTATGCTAGTATTATAGGAGACCAAATTATACATTTGTAGTCAGCCTATAGCAGCTTTACACCGTAAAGCCGTGGGGTAAAAGTTTTGCAAACAAAACGGCGATGCATAGTGTGAACCCATCGCCGTTACAGGGTTCACACGCCTTGTGGTATGCGGGTTTCATCACGATGTGTTCCTTCACCGTACAATGGTTGCGTAGCATAAAAAGGCTCTGAAAAAGATCCATTGGAACACGCCTATTACAGCAGGGGGGAGGGAGAAATCTCCTACACTCTAGATTTGATTTAGCGTTCAAGCGGCAAAGGACGTGCTTCTTTATTTTGAAAGCAGAAATGCGTGGATTGCGAACTGAACTTCGACAAGGACATTGCTTTGAAAAGTAGCGACCTCCGAAAACATTTACATGGACAAGTTATTCGCTACTTATCGTAGTATTATACTTGCCAAAGTTCTGTCCGTAACCGGAAATGAACATCGTTTGTCCTTGCGACCCCCAGAGCCATGCAACTACCAGAGTGAAGCAGACATAGCCTGTTGTGACCTTTAGGTATCTTGTCCTCTCTCTCGTATCTGTGTGGAATGATAGAGACGGCGATAATCTAGCTGCAACTTCGATAGGGCAGGGGTAAATAGCATGATGCGTACGCTAACTTGTACCTATATTACTTACATTGGTTTTTTTATTTTGCAAGCTCATTGTTTACTTGTTATACTGGTTAGTAACCGGTTAGTTTATCTACACTAATATTATAAAGAGGAAACCTTTGTTTGTTTGGTTGTAAAGAATAGGCTGAAAAACTACTGGACCGTTTTAAAAAAATCTTGCACAATTAGAAAGCTACATTATCCATGAGTAACATAGGCTAAATTTTATTTTGGTAATAAATAGAGTTCCGTAGAATATTTGTATTTTTCGGACACAAGGTGTAAAAAATACATGTCCATCTGAGCGAAGTCGAAACGGGCCGCTAGTCCGTTGTAAGAGCGCTGTGAAATGCGTAAACAGAAATAAATGAGACACTTTATTAAAAAAAAAACAACTGGTGTTATACAGTCACAAATGCGCCTATTCTGTTCTGATTACTGATCAGTTTTAGTAATCTGACTATAGGTAATGTTAATTTGTATATTTTGAAGTGGTTATAATAAAAGCTTTCTCGCGTTTTATGCATTTCTGTTCCTATTCTACTACAACTAAGAATTATTCGTGAATGTTTATAATATTACTTGTAGACGTCAGCGATTACATCCGCGTATTTTCAGTTTTTCTACACCTTTAGTAGTGAGAAGAAGATTCTGTTATATACATATTATTATATGATTATTATTATGTCGTAACTTCCTGCGGTTTTAAACTTTTCACCGCCACTTCTTATACCTACACCAGACACGAGTCCAGAGATATTCAAGTCTATCGCATTAAGAATAGAATTCAAAATTGCGAACACAAAATCGACCAGCGAAAAATGTCAGTATTAATTAATCTCTACCACCTATAGAGTATCCTTGTTTATGGTCAGAATTATGTGTGACGTGTTTCAGGACATTATAAAAAAAAAACTTGTAACAACCAACATTGCTTCGATAATGCTCGTATTATCAAAACGAATACCTTGAAATGTTCGACCTCAGTGAGCCGGTTGGCCAGCACGCAGCCAGCTGTTCCAGCCCCTATCACCACGAAGTCGTACTCCTTGTCCAGAACCTCTTCGTCCGGTGGCTCTCCGTTCCTCAGCTCGGACAGGTCACGGATGAAGCCGGTGACAGCGTCCATAAGGGTCGCGCTGTTTGCCAATGAGATGCAGCATAGTATCAGCAAACTGGAAATTTTGAGACGTACCCATTACCAAAAAAGTATCATTATGATACTTTTTTTTTGGTAATGTATTACCAAATTACCCTTAATGATACTTTTTTTTTTGGTAATGGGTTAAATCCTCATGGTCACCCCGTCGCCATTCCAACAGCGGGAGTGTCAGTCTTCTACTGACAAAAAGTTCTCGGCACCCAGAGGACATTCAGAGTCCTCATTTATAATATATGGGTTGGACAGAACCTATCCTGAAAAATGTTGAGGCTATTTCTAGCATGGGCGTTTTCTTCTTATAGGCGGGTAAAAATATAAAATTCGCCATTTTAGCCATCAGCCCGGGCTTCGCACGGATGCAATTCAGATATTAAGTACAGGATAACACTTCGATTCAAAAAGAGATCACTCTTTTACTTCTTCTTACTTTTCACCACAATATATTCCATTACAAATTCTTCCGCCACACAAAAATATAATGTTGAATACGACAAATAAAGAATCTGTTTCTATCTCATCGCTCTCAAATCACAGCCTAGAAAAAAAAAAAACAAAACACACCATTTCACTGTCCACTCGAACATTTTGTTTTTTTTTAATATAACTTTTTTTTAGTAAGCCAACGTTCACCACTATCCCTGTCCAGATGGACAATAGATATTGTCGTAAGTCTTTAATGTTGTGGTTAAAATTATTACGAAATAACTCGTATATAGACTGTAATTATGTAACCAATTAATATTTACGTATTTATGTCTAGAAAATTCTTAGATTATCGCTCTGGTATTTTCCCAGCGTAATTAGGGCCCATCGATGTATCTTTTATTTGGATTTAAATATAGATAACCAGTTCGTCATCATCATCATCATCAGTCACATGACGGACGAGGGATGCCCCAATGACTTCCGTGATTATTTTAGTTGATATCCTAATAATCGCCACGATTGGTAGACGGGTTGGCGAACGCAGTGGTGTTGTGCTTTAACTAACAGGGAGCACTAATATGATAACCAGTTCGGCCAATTTATGTTAACGTTTCTAAGCAGTTAGTACCTACTCGATATGGTACTTTATTTTCCGTTCTATCTTTTTGTAAATTACTATTGTGTTGTGCATGTATTGTACGTGTAAAAACCTTCCTTCCTCCGTCCGTAGTAAAACAGCGATGGACATCGTTTGCCGCTACGATGCCAGAGCGATACAACTACGAGATTATAGTAGACTTAGTCCCCTGAGGGCATGACTATAGCCTGTTTAGTAATTCGACGAATGGTTTGACAGATCGATCTGTCACTTTGCGATATAATGTTGCCAGATTTTTAACGATAGAGATTTTTTTTTTATCACTGAACAAGCGTTTGACCACCATCCTGCCTGATGTTAAGCAGCGATGTGGTCTACGATGGAGCACACGTGTTCATTAGGTAGCTATTCACCCGCGACTTGAAGACCAGGTGTAATTTCAAGCTTAATTTATTTTTCAAGCTTAATCACAGAAGTGCACCGCATCTGAATAAATTAATATTGTAGTATTTATTGCATACAGTCTTTGAAACTACGTACGATTTTCATGCGGTAATAGATAGAGTAATTTCAGAAGGAGGTAAAGACCTCGAGCTGTTGTTGGTCTGAGAGACGTTGTTGGGCTCGTCGATATGAACAACTTTTAGTATGTATGTAACTTAAATATAGCAGGAAATCGCTATCAGTGGTATAATGTATATTGGCAAAACAACGTTTGCGGGGCAACTTTAAACTAACATCATTATAAATTATAAATGTAAAACAACAACAAACAACATTATAAATATACAATTTTCAATGGTAAGATTGCAAACAGCGACCTTATCGCTAAGAGCCAGCGTTTGTGGTCCAGTTTTCGGATACTTGACTTGTGACCAGGAGGTTCGAGACCGGCTGCTGAACGTGGCACTCTTTTTCAGGTTCTATTTAGGTACGCAACGTAACGCTCATACGATGAAGGAAAAAATCGTGATGAAACCCACACACCGCAAGATGTGTGTGAACCCTGTAACGTCGATGGGCTCGTTCCCTGTTACGTTGGGTTATATACGCTTGGTGAACTGTGAGCATTTCCTTAGCAAGGCAGAGGGCCTTTCTCGCTTTGGGATTAACACGATAACAACACTTTATGGCTATATTTTTAGCTATTTTATCGTATTTAATAAAATGTCTCTTTTACACATCGAGCACTCCTAGATTGCGAGATACGTACGTATATTTAGATGTGCTGTGTACACAACATTTTTATTCACGAGTGTATATTAAGGTTTTATAGGAGTAATAAGAAGAAACCGAATTTTGTTTTAAAACATTGACCCACTGTCCTTTTTTCTTAATTAATATCCGCAATATACGGTTTCACAAATAATTTAATTGCGGGGATACCGAAACATTAGTGGAAACTGTGGAAATGTCGCACTTATGATAATTGTCTCGTAAATTACGCTTCTTATCACTTAGATTCTTCCCTACGTCAATTACCTGTTGGTTCGGTAAAATAATAAAAACAATTAAGTACACTTTCGGTTTTTTATTCTCAAAACGGTAGACAGAGGAACGTGCTAGTTCACTGAGCGTATTTATTTAACCCAACGTGATAGGGGGTCGTAAGAGGTAACCGATGGAACTCTCCGGAGGACGGGCAGCAGAGCGCTCTCTGTGAGTTAAACCACAACACCACTGCGATCGACAACCAGCCTGCCACGTGGCGATTATTGGCATTTCACCCCAATTGATTATGGAAATCATTGGGGTAGGCTTTCGTTCAGGAGTGGACGTCATGTGACTGATGATGTGATATGATGATAAGGGCTAAGCCTATCACTGTTATAGGGTTTACACACCTTGTGGTGTGCGGGATCGGATAGGGATATACCTTGCGGCGTTGGTTCCGAATATCTCCAGCAGGAAGAAGTTGACGTACTTCGTACTTTTGGCACGCTTCAATTCACACTAACTCGTTATAGTTCGTGTAAAAAAAAAGGCTCAAAAAAATTAAATTAAATCGCCATTCTAAAAGTTGTTCATTTTGACGAGCCCCACAACGTTTCTACCATTGCTCGAGTTTCTTTTACACTGCGTATAGTTTATTTAAATTCAACGCATTATTTTTCGAGTTAATTCCGTCACAGACGTAGATATAATATTTATAGCTCGATATATTGATGACATATTGATATATTATGGTATATTTTCCCTAGTAATCTGCAAAATACCACATTCCAATGTATAATATATGTACATTTCTGTGACGTCAACACCATATGTCGTAATATATAGGACTCTACCGTAATATGCATTTTCGTATATTAATATATATTATAGCTACTATATACCTCTGTGACGTAGTGTCGTGTGTGTAGTCTTTAGAAAAAGTTCCATGGAAAAACGTTTTCACTTTTTTCTTTTTTTTTTCTGTGTCGCAGGACTCACAGGCACATACGCGGTGCACTTTATTCTTTTTTCTTTTCGCGTCGTAAGGTAGCAGCAAGGAGGATTTAAACGACAACACCACTGGAAGCCCTCGTCCAGCAGTGGACGTCATGTTTCTGATAATGATGACGATCATGGTTCACCGTGTATATTGGCCCGACTATAATCATAGACAAGCTCGAGCTTACCTTTGCATGTTATGTGTGCCTTTGTCAAGTCCACTCGTGAGCACGACGCATGCAACTGTAAGTGCGATATGCTCGGGCAATATTGATTAATAAATAATTGTCCTTTTTATTTTAAATAGTACAATATGATACTTTATTCCTACAAAAATTAAACTTAAAATTTAATACAAACAGTTCACGATCTTTAGCTTAAAATATAGGTACTATAAATTGATTAGAGGAGAGTACGATAATATAAAAATATCGACCACTTTATACAAAATGCACATTCGACTGCAATCAGTAAACATAGGCCTTCCAAATCATCCTGTAGACTCCTATTTATTTTCTTAGGAAACTAAATGGTGCATGTTCCTAAATGCAAGCGCCTTTCCAAGTACTATTCCACTAATCGAGACTATGACGTCTTGTTCATTCGAATTTCTTGTATTGACGTCAGTAAATTGCGTAATTTATCATCATGGTAAATGACTTCTTAATTAGGATACTTAAAAGTTTACTAGGTTCTTATTTAGTCGGTTTGGGTTTCCTTGAAATCTATCATACACTTTCTCCACTATTTTTTGTATTTTTGTTTGAATCATTTCGGAAAATGTCGCTCAGATGGTCCCCCATTCATCACTTTTCTGATATTTCATACATATTTGGACTCTGAGGGAACCGATACCGAGGAGTCTCTAGAGGATCGCCAACAGCGCTCTCTGTCAGTTAAACCACAACACCTCTGCGATCTGGCAACTCGTGTGCCAAGCGTGGCGATTATTGGCATTTCCCCCCAAATGGTTATGAAAATCATTGGGGGAGTTACTCGTCTAGCAGTGGATATCATGTGGCTGATGATGAGGATACACATTTCTTAGCAGGATTGCAATAACGCAAGCAAAGGCTTGTTCATTGAGCATTCAAATAATAATTATCATCAGATCATATTCAGCCACTGCTGGACGTATTCCTATCCAATTCTACGCCACTGTGATTTGTATTATGCTTCTCGCATCCAGATTCTACCAGCCATCATTCGCAAATCTTCTGTCCACCTCGCCTGAGGGCGTCCTACACTCCTCCTCATAAAGCATATTATTATACTTCGTATATTTATACGTATGCATGCTGTTTTAGCCCGAATTTCCTAATGGGGAGGGTCACTTTTGAGGCGTGATTACACTCAGGACACTGATAACACTTGCCATTGCTCAATATGTATAGTCTAAGTGTCAATTTAATAATTATAGGTTTATAAAGTAGTATTTTACTGCCTCCCAGTTCAGCGCTTAGCAAACAAAATTGATAAATAAAATTTAGTTTGCTATTTGAAATAAACAGGCGTTTATCAGCAAGTTGTGCGACAAAACAGCGGTGATGTTTGTAGGTATGAACTTGTTTTGAAGTTAATCATATAACAATAAATAAAAAATAGGGGTCGCCCCAGAAGGACATACAGACCAGATTGGTGATGTCCTGGCCGAAGGTGGCGTGAAAAGTACTCGAAACCGGAGGTCATGT